>JALIZH010014830.1:0-21281 GCA_030522465.1 Rhipicephalus appendiculatus | reverse complement strand
TGAGACAGCGGATGTTCTTGTTGATGTCAAGACTCCTTTGCTGACTTTCTCATACTAATTTAATGCAACGATCTTTAACGTTACTGCTGACAAAACGGCCGTGTGCCCTAGTTGTAGACATAGGAAAGCTTTGCAAGTAACCGTGAAATAGATCAAGCAGCTTTGTGTATGGACCTGATCGTGGGCTGCATCCTATCTCTGAGGAAATTTACTCGTCACTAGGCGCCCAAGAATAGAAATCAGCAAAAAAATTGTGTCACAAGATCAATCCGTAGACAACTCTCTTGGAGTGTAAACGGCCCCGGCATAGCTAAGCGATTGGACTCAGCTGTTTCACTGGCCATCAGTATACAGCTTGACATCTGCACATCACTGCAGGCTGTCAAGTATAACTTCTTGTTCAAGGACGCGTTGTATGAAGTTTAACTTATACCTGTACCTCACAATGTGACACGCAATACTTCAATATGTTGCATTCGCAGCGCTGAACACGTATTTGTTGCTTTGTCTTAGCCATTATGAGTATATTCCTCGCTGCAGTGAATCACATGAATAAAAGCCCAGCCCGCACATACGTGCGGGTCTGTTTTTAAATGCGAATGCATTTCTTGGTCGGGCTATGTCAGGCGCATCCGGCGTTGTCCGCGGCGTGGTCCGCGCGCCTCTCCGCTCTCACTCCCTCTCCCATAGCAACAGCTGCGGGCGCGCGCGCTTATCCTCGCCCCTAGCAACCGGAGCATGTGGTGCGAGAGAGTGTAGGAGAGGGTAGGTGCAGTGCTTCGCCGCTCCTTCTCTCGCCGTTCGCTCTCTCTTCTCCCTGCGTCGCACTCTGCCGTCCGCTCGCGCCTCACTCTCGACCGTTCGCTGGCTGGGCGTCTCTCAAGGCGATGGCAGAAGTCGGTGTGGGCGCAAGAAATGCATTCGAATTTCCTCACGATTCTCTTTGGGGAGGTGGGGGCATTTTTTTGGGTCAAATGCTCCGATTCTTCCAGTTTAACCTTTGAAAACTTTATTACAATAGAGCAAACATTAATAATTTTTGAGCAAGTTACCAATTTTTCTGTTATTTTTTTCGCTGGCAGGAAAGGGTTTTAAACGCACTTCGATGGTACTGCCGAAAGGTCGACACATGCGCGCGCATTGAGAGAGAGACAGTGTGTGTGTGTGTGTGTGTGTTTGTGTGTGTGTGAGCGCGCGCGCGCGTGTGTGCGTGGTTTGTAAAAGAGGAAGAAATGAAAAAGACGCTACTTTCTGCCGCCCTTCGGGGGGGGGGGGGGTGCTCAGCGCCTTGAGGGATGGGGAGGGGGGAAGTAAAGATGATAAGAAGAAGAGAAGATACAAAAGAAGTGAGAGGCATGACAAGAGAGAGGCTTGTCAGCGCAGGTGGGAGCACGAAGCCAGTGCGTTCGTCTATAAGGCGGCGAGGTCCGCAGAAGCAGAGAACTCGAGGAGGGCTCGCATGCAGGGCTTGTATCTTCGAGCGTACGGGAAAAAGGACGTCCACTACCGTTGCCGCAGAGAGACCGATCAGGCGATAGCGGCTCATCATCGCGCATCGTTCAGCGGCTAGAGCCGGGCCGGAACGAATGATACGCTCCAGTGTTTTGTTGTCGCCGCCTGTGCGGCACGCAGGCGATGAGCACCGACCCGTGGAATACATGCGTGTCGAAGGCCAGACGCTGTCGGTGCGCAGGGGAAGCAGCAACCGCCGCTCGCATCTGTCCAGGCCCGTTTCCGGTAGGGGTGGCGGTGGTATGTCGCTTGCCACCCGTGTGTCAGGGTGAGCCGTTGGTAGCAGCTGCCGCAGTCGCTGTCGGCAGTAATCCGACAGGGCCACCCGCCTTGGCGACTGGTGGGTCGCTATGGTGTGCTGCCTTAGCGGCGGCGTCGGCCTCCTCGTTCCCAGCTATCCCGACGTGCGAGGGAACCCAGTGGAGTGAAAGTGGAGAGGATCGCCACGGGCAGCTGGGGTGGCGTAGCAGCGAGGTTATCGGCTGCCAAATGAAGGCCAGGCAATTCAGCTGCAGTGGAGCTGGCTTTGAAGGGAATGCGGCACCGAATGATCGTCCCAGTCGTTCGTATGGCACAGGTAACCGGGGCCGATCGGGGGCTGTTTCGGACAGTCCCTTTCATGAACACCAAGAGATGCCCCCCGTAGCCTGTCATGGAGTTTCGCCACGGCTGACTGGTGGACATTGATGGTGGCCTTTAACGAAGTCGGCGTCTGCTTGTCCGACTGGAGGGAAGCGGTCGTGTATGCACGCTTTGCCTTCGGGGCCAAATCTTTTTCATTGTTCCAGTCCATGGCAGTTTGTGCAGGGATACGCTTACAAGGGGCTTTCAGGCCAGCAGCATCTTGGGCCAAAGCGTCTGTGTCCATGGAGACCGGCGATAAAGCGGAATGAGGCATCGTCAGCGATGACGGTATTGCTGCCGAGAGGGGCGTTGGTACTTGCAGGACCTTGTTTTTTCTATGTAGCGGAGGTATAACTTCTGCCCACAGACGCCTCGCAGCGTTCCGTATTGCAGCGGTGGGTCTGGCACACGGCTGGTTGTGGCGATTAAGATGAGATACGCCTACTTGCCAGCGTTCGGGGGAATTATGAGTCCAATGAAGCCGTGGCTTGCCGTTAGTGACCTTTCCTCTTCTCAGTGGGCGCCAGAAGTGATAACGCACTTTCACAAGAAGACAAGCCCGTACGAACCTTGGAAAACGATCAGGATATTGAATACTTACTGCCAATTTTTGATAAAATTATTAGCAAGGCAACTTCAGATAGTCATCCACGTCAGTGTAGGCTACCACGAGACAAGCAGAATTAAAGGGCGGGGTACGGTAGCGGGGCGTAGGGCTGCATAAAGGGTAATTGAACTAGGACAAAAAGCTCAATACTTCAAAGGTGTTCATGCCTCAATTTTCGCTAGAGCAATACTTTTTGTACGTTTCTGGCCAGTAAGCTCTGCCATGTTCTTCAAGAGCCGCGTTGTTCGCATGTTAATGTGGAAACGCTTCACCAAAAGTTGGCTGTTTACTTGTGCGGTTCTTCTTGAGAGCTTGAAGTAAAGCTAACCTTTTCAGATGGATTTCAGATCTCACAATCATACGTACGTGCAAGTGGGGTCTCCAAAAGAGAACTCGATCATTGGGACTTTTGGTGTGCAATGTGCGTAGCCACAAAGAGCATGCCGAGCAGTGGTGTAGTCGCCACAACTACTATTTTCGTTCTGTGAGAGACGAGGCCGGCATTAGTACTTCCACAGTATCTCGTTTCCTACTGTTTGGTTGGGTATATAATTTTGTAACAGGAGTAAGTCCCTCTTCTTTTTCATGATGGGTCTGGTCTCGAAGCAGTTAGCATCCGGAAATGTCCTTGGAACCGCGATTGGTTTCCTACTCATAAGCATTGTAATCTTTGGAGAATGGGGATCGTCCGTGTGTAATATCCTCGCCGCCAAGCCGGGTTGGCTTTCGTGCCTTGGGCGCATATGACGCGGGGAGCGACTTGATTGTTACGTGTTCGCTTTCAGAGTTTTGCAGGTTCAGCGAAGGATTGTCACTTTTACTGCGACATCTGTCATTAATCTTTTTAACAGCGAAGCTTTTCAGCCAATCGTTCCTTGTCCGGCGAACCAAGAAACTCGGTCAGGTAGGCGCCCCAGGAATTGGCAAGCCCCACTACGGAGTAAAAAAGGAAATCAAATTTCTTCGCAAGCAGAAACTCCCTCGGTCGTGTAAAAAAAATTGTCATGATCATGAGCGCAATAAGTTGGCCGGCACACTATCTTCGCCCTGTTCATCTTGTGCTTGGCTCTGAGAAAGAGCCCGCCAATACGCCAGGCGTGCGATGCAGTAACTCGGATGGGCAAGAGAACGAGTACAAAGAGACAGAGATAGAAAGACAGCGATAGAAATAGAATGAAAAACAGAGAACTAGAGGAGAATAAAGGGAGTAAAGGCATGAAAATAAAACAAGGGACAAAAAACGGACAGGCACAAAAAGGAGATAGAAAAAACAAGGTGTATGAAAGAACAACAGAAATATAGTGAAACAGAGAAGGAGAGCAAGAAGCGGCAAGAGAGAGATAGAGAGAAAAAAACGGTAGAAAGAAAAAGGAAGCGAGAAATAGATATGAAGAAAGGGAAACGATATAAAAGGCACCACAAAGAGAGAAATGGATGGTGAGAAAAAAAGAAATAGAAAAAAAACAGTAATAAAAAACAAAAAGCAAAAAACAGAGAAAGATGGAGAAAGACATGGAAAGGTAGAAATAAATGAGGCAGCCTTGCACAAGGGGTGCCAAGCCTGAAAGGAGAGCGGAGCTGGGCAGCTTTATTTTATTTTTATTCATTTTTATTTGTACATACTGCAGCCCATCATGGGCTATGGCAGGAGTGGCGATAACATTACATGTCAAGTGTAGACAAAAAATCGGTCATTGGTAAGGCACGAACAAACCCAGGCAAAGCATTCCAACGTTCAACTGTTGCAGGAAAGTAGCTATATTTGTACAAATCAATTCTAGAGTTAAGCGGCAAAAGATTAAGTTTATGCGAGCTACGAGTACAGGAAGGTTGGGCAAACTGAAAATACTGGTTTAAGTGGGCACAGCGCGGGGACTCAATCAAGGCATGCATGAACTTTAAGCTTTCATTGTGGCGGCGTGTTGCCAGAGTGGTCAGACTGAGATTAGAAAGTTTTGAAGAGGGTGAAAAGTGCCTATCGTAACGACGGTAGATAAAACGAATAGCTTTTTTTTGAACGGACTCAATCCTGTTAATATCGTTTTTATGAAATGGGTTCCAAACAATAGATGCATATTCTAGGACTGGACGGATTAGTGTTTTGTACGTGAGCAGTTTGATTTCTTGAGGAGCTTCTCGAAGGGTGCGCTGGAGATAACCCAATTTTTTTAATGATTTATTACATATTATTTGAATATGTTTGCTCCAGGATAAATTATCAGTAAATAGAAGCCCTAGGTACTTGTACTCGGGTACTTTGAGTAAAGAAGAATTATTGAATGAGTACGAGAAAACTGAGGGAGCTAAACGCCTAGTGAATGTCATTGAAACCGTTTTGGTGAAGTTTATACTCATTTGCCAGGCATTGCATCATGAGCAAAAGTGGGAGAACGCGTCATTAAGAACTGTGTGGTCTTCAGTAGAATTAATAGTGTGGTAAAGAACGCAGTCGTCGGCATATAGGCGCATCTTAGTGGTTATGTTTTGTGGCAAGTCATTAATGTAAAGTAGAAAAAGAAGGAGGCCAAGGACTGTACCCTGCGGCACGCCTGAGGATACATTAGCAACAGGGGAGTCAGAAGCATTGTAGTGTACGTATTGCGAGCGATCCGACAGAAAACTGGCAATCCAGTCTACTAGTTTAGGATTATTTAGAATGAGGCTTAGCTTAAATAGTAGTTTATGGTGCACGACAGTGTCGAAAGCTTTGGACAGATCTATAAAAATTGCGTCAACTTGTGTACTAAGATCCAGTGCTTTAGCGATGTCATGAGTGAATTCCACTAGTTGAGTTACGGTGCTAACACCACGACGGAAACCATGCTGGCAGTCACTTAGAATACTATTGGTTTCCAAGTAATCCATGATATGTTTGTAAATTATGTGTTCGAGTAGTTTACACGAGTGAGAAGTCAGAGAAATCGGCCGGTAGTTAGTTAACATCTGTTTGTTACCTGATTTGTGCAACGGTAGAATTTTAGCACGCCGCCACGAGGAAGGAACATGCGCGGTTTCTAAAGATTTGTTAAAAATGATTGTAAGGTAACGGCTGGTCCAAAGGGAATAACGAACAAGGAAAGCATTGCAAATATTGTCAGGACCACAGGACTTCTTACTATCCAATTTTACCACTAAATTAAGAACAGCTTCCAGAGATACACAGATGTCACTAATTGCTGTTGTTCTGCACAGAAAAGGAGGAAGTTCGAGGTTATCTTGAGTAAAAACAGATTGAAAGTAAGAGTTAAATGCAGATGCAATTATGTCGGAATGATTTGTAGACGCCTCATTAATTGTAAAAAAAAACGTACTATTATTTGTAGCACAGGGTGAGATAGATTGCCAAAACTTTTTAGGATTGCTTTTAAGAAGCTTAGGTAATGATACTTTCTTTCTTTGCTTTCTTTGTTTCTCTTTGGTATTCTCTTTCTTTCCTCCCCCTCTTTCTTTATTTTTTAATTGTCCAGTTCCTTCTCTCTTTTTCTATTTCTTTATTTATATTTTTTCTCCATATTTTTCCGTTTCCTTCTCTCTCTCTCTCTTTCTCTCTATTGGTGGCTTGCTTCCTCCTTTTCAACTTTTATACGAGTTTTCATTTAAAGTGATCCGGACTTAATATCATCATCAAGGCGATGGAAGAACAGGAACAAGAAGACTTCTCTTTAGCGCGAGCGCGCTTAGGTGGGAATGCTATATGTGGTTTTACCTGTGTTACGCCAAGCGACGACGACAGCATAGGACAGCCTGGCTCCCCCTAAAGTGCTCCGCACTGAATATAAACGAGGAAGGCCGCCCAGCTCTGCCCTTCGTACAGGCTTGGCACCACTAATGGGAAGTTACCTTAATTTTTCACTATGTTTTCTCGTAGTGTTTGTGCTAGCCGGTACCTGCACACGATATTTAATGCGAAGCATTTCTTAGCGAACCAAAGGCGCTCTGACCGTTTCTTTCCTTCTTTCTTACTTTCTTTCCATCTTTCTTACTTTCTTTCCATCTTTCTTTCTTTCTTTCCTTCTTTCTTTCTTTCTTTCTTTCTTTCTTTCTTTCTTTCTTTCTTTCTATATATCTATGTAATCTAGCCGCATACACTTGCGGCGCTTTCGTGGCCGCGCCCATAAAATGCTATAAACCAAAATTAGAATAGGAGAAAAGTGTTTGAGAACACGATTCACGGGTTATGGCATAAATAGCGTGACTTGCGAGTCTGCGAGTTTCATGAGTCCTGGTTGGAGCAAGTCGTAATAATCTTACTCTGTAATATCCATCCCAGATGAAGACGAAACGTCCCATACCAAGTAGCGAGAGGCGCCTGGATAACTACGAAGGCAAAAAATACAAATTCATTAAGTGAAGGCGCTCTATTGTAGCACATCTTACAGTATGCTTAAGTGCTCTGATTACATTAGACTTTTCCAGTTGCTTTGGATAAGATCAATTTTCCTCTTCAAATTTTTTTGCATGGCACATCGCAAGCGCTGATTAGAAAGTACCATTATTTGTAGGAAGTACTCTCTATTCCGATACGTCATTAGTATTGGACAGCATACTCTTGAGAATTATAATTCGACCACATATGCACACTTTTCGCATAACAGTTTTCTCGCTTACCTTCAGTAAAAGCGTATGTGTAAACACATTCGAGAGCGTTTGCATTTCATGAAAGCAGGAAAAACTTGTTACGTATGTGTGAATCAGTCGAAAATGTGTGATAACCAGCGTAATGTGAGCTCCTTAAGCCTCCTCGATTCCAAGGAATGGCTGCAGCTTGCAAAGCAAAATATGCTGAAAAAATGCACAGTTTTGCTGCAAGGGTGAAGCAATGCATGTGATAGCAACTTATTAGAGTGTCACACGAAGCACGGCAGGCAGCTCGTAGCTTGCAGCGCGCTGATAAAGCACAAAGGACGCACGAAAAGAACAGACACAGCACGAGCGCTGTCAATTGTCACAGATCGACACTTAAAGCACGCTGTTCAAACACAAAGAAGGACACACGAAACGAACGCACAGGTGCACTCTAAGGCAAAAGGGTGTTGAAAGGGTGTGCGTTCGTCCTCTTGGGGGGGACTAATGGGGCTGCCACAGTCATTAGTCCCTTTAAGGACTAACGGCACGGGTCTAACAGTTAGTCCCCTCAAGGGACTAACATTTAGTCCTCACATTTACACCCTTGCGGGCAACCGTTAGTCCCCACAGTTGCACCTCAAGGAACTAACATTTAGTCCTCACATTTACACCATCGCGGGCAACCGTTAGTCCCCACAGTTGCACCTCAATGGACTAACATTTAGTCCTCACATTTACCCCTTACCGGTCAACCGTTAGTCCCCACGGTTGCACCTCACCGGACGAACGGTTGGTCCACTCAAATGCTCCACTGGGATGAACTTTTTATCCTCAGTTCAAATGATGCGTTAATCCCCAGGGATGATTGTGCACAGTTACTCTCTGCAAGGCTTAATACTTTTTCTCGCGTGTTTTTCTCCGCAGTGAGCAACAAATGGCGCAGAAAAGAACACGCGAAAAAATATTTAGTCATGCTTGTTTCACTGCTTTCGCAGTCAATGCAACAACGAAAGACAAAAGTGAGACAATGAAATGTTTTATTTTTCTATATACTGTAATGAGCGAGACAGAGACAACACCCGCTCGTCGGGCAAGCTGTTCTATTCTCCCTAGTATTTCTCTTTCTCTCCTACCCCGCGCTAGCTCCCCGCGTGCTAGAGCCCCGATGCCGCTGCTGTTCGTCATCACACTCGGCCATGACTGCGAGCGCGTGGAGGTGCCGACAGTGCTTCAGGTGGGCGGGGTTGGCTGCATCGTTGTGGTCGGCCCCGACCACACTGCAACATGGGTGGGAGATCGAGAAGCGTCTCTGGTGGGCGAGGCTGGCTGCCTCGCGGTGGTCGGTCCTGGCCACGCTGCGACTGGGCTGGTGGATCTGCAGTAAGTGGGTCTGGTGGGCGACCCTGGCTAACTCGCCGTGGTCGGTCTCGGCCACGCTGCGACTTCGTATGAGCTCCAAGACGCTTCTGGCAGAAGTGTCTCAGGTGGGCGACACTGGGTGTGACGCAGTGGTCGTTGCACGCCTAGTAGATACCTGTGCGTGCGAGCGCGGACGGACTGCGGGACGTGGTCACGATCATGATGCGAAGCTGCAGCATCTTGCTTGCTGTCCTCGCTCTTTGTTCTGCGGTTACTACGGCGAAGGATGATGTTCGGTGGCTCCATACTAAGTCTGTATGCGTGAACACAATCATTACTCGAACCCACGGCGACGTCATTAGAGCTGTTAGACGGAACGTCGTGGCTTTGGGCGAGCTGATCACTGTCGGAACGATCGGTGGTGATGTCCACGGTGACAACGGATTTGTTATGATCCGCGCGGCGTTCAGGCGGTACGCCGGGAGTCACAGTGTCGTGCTTGTTGTCATCAGCAGGCTCGCGCGCCATTTTAGATTGGCCGATGCTGGCTCTCTCTGCCTGGGGCGCATCGATGAAGCTCGAACTCTCAGCCAATGACTGCCGTGGAGTCCTAAGATGCGGCACCGACTGGTGTGGGAAGGTCTCCCTGCTACCCGCGTGCAGGTCTGGTTGCGGTGGTTGAAGGGCCGGAAGCTCCAGTGGTGAACTGCAACGCACACCTGAAGCCTCGAGGTGGAACCCCTCCTGAGCTCCATCCTCGGTAGCGGTCATGTTGGACTGGGTGGTGGCAGAGAGGTGGGAGGGAGTCCGGCCAAAAGCAGCAATGAGCTTGAAGCTCCACTCCGCCCAGGACTGCTGCCGGACGCCTTCGTATCTATGCCACGCCGCGGCACCATTTCGAAGGCGGTCTATGGCAACACTCCACTTCTGCTGCTCCGTCCACGCATTGCGAGCTGCGAGTGTTCATGGTCGCCACCCAGTTGTCGGCGTCGTCCTCGACGCCGTGGAACTCCGGTATCTCGCTGGCGGCTTGTGATGGTAGGATCGCAGGCGAAAATCCAGAGAGCGCCAACGCGAAACAGCCCAGTTGGTGCGAGAGCTGCATGAGGGCACACCTGAGCTCTCTGCGTTGCTGGGGTGAGGTGGCCTCCAGGTCGTTTGAGGCGGCTAGATCCAGCGTGGCGTTGGCGGAGCTCAATGCCGGCATGAAGGCAGGAAATAGCGCAGAGCTCGACGCCCTCAAAAGGTTCACCGTGCCGCGGAGTCGCGCGATGGTATGCCGCAGCTGCGCGGCGCTGTCCGGAGGTTCCGCATGATGCGGTGGTTGTGCTTGCGGTTGCAGGTTGCTTGTAAGAGGAGTATGCCGTGGTAGCGTACGCGTCCGCGGAGTATGCCGTTGTAGCAATACTCACGGCGGTGACACGCATGTCCCAAGGTCTATCCAAATAGGTCGCGAAACTTCGGGCGAAAAGCGGTTCAGAAGCTATAGCCAGCGACATCAGCATGGGGAGTTATGGGAGCTGCGATTACAGCGCGACTATATTTGGAGGGAACAAACACTAATAGCGAGAAATGAAGTTTTATTCAAAGGCGAAGCAATCGTTATGTTTTACAAATGACATTTATTTCCCCAACAATATTATGTAGGTGCAATCAGAAAATAATTCATGACAGTGTTTTATTATTACGAAAAAAATCTTTTTCTTAGCGCCCTCTGCGCACACCATTTATTACTCAGTGCAGCCCTTGAGCTGCATGGAAACGCGCGCTCGTAAAATTCGTCTGTGATGACACACCCCCTCACGTGTTTTAGTGTTCCGCACTTGCTTGCGTTCTCTGAATTATTTTGGTGAAAATTTAAGTTGTGCTGTGAGCGAAGTTGTGACGTGCGTTGCATCGTTGGTGAACGTCGTGAGTACAGTGTTCAACGGGCAGCGGGACGATACGGATAACATTTAACGTCGAGTGCTTGCCTCGGTACCTGCGGAAACGATGTGCTGTGCAAAAATGGAGTAGCAACACACGTATGCCTGGCGACCCATGTCTTCTAGATAACAAACAAGGGCAACGGTAAGGAGGACTGTGCTCACTGCACTTTCATGCATCAGTATATTTCTGCGGCCCGGTTTTCTTCTTGAACACGCAGTGCCTAAGGTTATTCGTGCTATCGGTGAGCAGATCGCTAAGTTATCTATTGCGCTACAATTCGCATACCTGCATTGGCATACGTAACGGTAATTTATCGGAGCATGGGGCAAAACAAAACGCATGTAGTGTCCCCACACTTTTTGTGCTTATTCACTTGGTGCTCATTGTGTGCAGTGCAATATAATTGAGTTACAGTGACCATTGAATAAAACTGAAGTGTCATAATTTTGGCGGGACTCAGCGTCATTTCTTCTTGTTAGAACTGACGAACACAGGCAATGTGTACACTAAGGAACCTACGTATGTGCGAAGTAAATAAGCAACGCTGCAGATATGAAAGGCACTCTGCTGCTTGCTTTAATGCATCTGTAGAAGATGCCGCGAACGCCGAATAAAAGTTCTAAGAATATGTTTCCTAGTGAAACCGAGGCGAATTGAACGGTAGTACACTTAAACATCACTATCTAGTCATGAGTCGATATTAGCTTAGCTGGCGTTGACTTGAAGCGCACTTCGTGAAGGACTCGCCGGCGATCGCCTTAGCGCGAGTCCTTAGCAATCAGGGGGCCTATGAAAACCAATTTGCGATCCAATTTCGCGCTAGTGCCAACAAAATGACGTCACTTGTTCACCAGCTATTACGTCACATCCTCTTTATTTTTTATGCCGCCGGAAGTGTTCCCTCCTCACACAGATGGCGCTAAGCCCCATGAGCTGCTGATAAGACGCCATTTTCTGAACGTATGGGCTTCTATGGAAGCTTCGCTACCAGTTACATTTACCTTGCATGTCTAAGGAAGCCTGAACAGCGTCCGTTGGAGGCTCACACGTTGGAAAAGTTGTGGGCACGGGATGTACGCCACGGGAGGCGTGCGCGACGTTCTCAGACGAGAGCAGTCCGTGCGCACACTCAGAAGAAGGTGGTAGCATGGTGCCTGTCAAGTGGTACCCTGGAACCACCGAGGAGGCATGGACGCCGTCCACAGGTGGTATGATGGGTAGGTGCAGCAGCGGTCGAGTTGCTGGCTCCATCGCTAAGGAAGCGTGAACGGCGTTCCTTCGATGGAGAGATGCGCAACGCCGACGACCCACGAAGACAGGAGGCTTCAGCTTCAAGGTCTGGTTCTCGTTGTAGGCTGCGCCATTGTAATGAGCGAGACAGAGACAACACCCGCTCGTCGGGCAAGCTGTTCTATTCTCCCTCGTCTTTCTCTTTCTCTTCTACCCCGCGCTAGCTCCCCGCGTGCTAGAGCCCCGATGCCGCTGCTGTTCGTCATCTCGCTCTCCAGCGCGCGGCGCTAACCGCTGATTCCACGAAAGCGCAGGTCCGTCAACGTTCAAACGGCGAGCTATTTATATACAGCAAGTTTTCAGCGTGTTTTGAGCATTACCAGCGAGATGGCGCAAAGGGCGCGCTCGGTGAGGCCATAGCTATCCATAGCGCGGTGCCCCATCGGCCCCACTCGTCGTGACGCCCGCGCTCATCCGCTCGCGCCCTTTGCCCTAAGGGGGGGGGGGGTAGACGCCCGTTCCCACGCATGCTTATCTCACGGTGGGGGGAGAAATGGGCTTTCGTCAGAAGAAGAAGATGTTTAATGGCAAGAAGGAGGAGAGGTTGGCCTGGAAAGCAGGTTTCTGGCCTGCTACTCCTCACGGGGGGGGGGGGGAAGGGAAAAAGGGAAAGAGAGAGATAGAGGGAGGCATGATGAAAGGTGACTATGGTATGGCACAATGAGTCACTGCACACCCTGTCGTGCGGGGTAGGAAGACGCATGAACCATTGCGTTGTAGTTACCGAGCGCACGAAGGTCACTTCGCTCGCGGCCGTCCCCCCCCCGTTTGCGAACAGAACACGCATATTAAGTTTCTGCATTCTTTCAGTGAACTTGCTGCCAGATGTCAAATTCAGGTCCAGCCGCGTTGTCATATCTCGTACAGTCGTCTTGGTCAAGCTGCTCCAACGGAAGCGACAGATGACTGGCATTGCACGCACAAGCGCAAGCAGCCTTCTGCACGTAGTGGACAACGTCTGCACAAAAATATTGCAAACAGTCAAGTCACATGTGACAGTGAGGAAGATACACGCACATGGCAAATACGTGCAAGGTGAAATAAATACGCACGTCTAAAATATGGCACGCAAATATTCCTACCGCGATGTCATACATAATCGAAAACGCATTTCGAGTCACATAGCGCAACAGCTCAAGTGCGGCAGCCGCAGCCATCATGCGCCGCGACCGCCGAGCCGACAACGAGTCGGCGAGTTCTCTGCGAGCGGCGTCGTATACAGCTCGAGCAAGCGAACGCGGGGCCGAACGCGGAGCTTCTGCCGCCAGCGAACCTCGAACAGAGGAGCGAGCGAACGTGGAGCCCCCGCCACGAACGGCACTGAGCTGCTTTCGAGCGAGCGCCGCGGAAGCCGACGGTAATGTCGACAAATTTTCACAAAGTTCCTGGATCGAGCAGCAGAGTACAACGAGAGAACGCGGGGGCCGCCGCCACGAACGGCGCTGAGCTACTTGCGACCGATTGACGGGGAAGCCAACGGTAATGGCGAAAACTGTCCACAGAGTTCCGAAGCACAGCTAAAGCCGGCTAGCTAAAGCACCCGCCAGTTGCCGGTGCACTTCAAGCGCGCGACATACAACCGAGCTCGTTGACGGCAACCGCAATGCGTTTTGGACGAGTCGCACCGCAGCGGCGATGCCTCTGCCCAATATCGTGAGCCCGCAGCTCATCACCGCGGCGAGAGCGTTCAGGCGGCCGACGGCAATGGCGGCCAATTTTCAGGCAATCACAAAGCACAGGCGAGCGGACGCCAAAGCCGACCTTCGCGGTGCATTTCGTTCGTGCGATATATACAACACGATCGAGCCCGTTGCCAACTAGCGCGATGCACTTCGCGCAAACGACAGGTACGGAAAAATAAAGTATGATCACTTACTTGTGAAATAATCCAGCGCCAACTTCTGCCCAGAGCCGGATTGAATTCATGGTTCCGACAGGCCTATGTCTTCTCGGCCGCCATTCCCAGCCGGTGTCGACGCAGTGCCGTTGCTACGCCAGCGCACCGTGGCCGGAGAAATACAGCGCGGCGTCTCGAGACCAGCTCCAAGCTTCATGGTTGCGGCGAAACGTAACAGCAGCACCGCACGCTCATCCACGCATACGCGGCATACGTGTTTATCCAAGGCACCGCGGCGTAGTTTCTAAATCATCGAACTCTCCGAGCGCGACACAACCGCCAACGCGCCTCCACGTAAACAAGTGAGAAGACTGACCAAGAGCGAGGAGGACGGTTAGTTCCCTTGACAACGGTTCGCACACGTGACGTATCTCCCGCGCGGTTCATCCGTTTGGTGCCTTTGGAGACTAACTGGTTTGCACACGGCACGCATCCCTCTGTGGTTACTCCTCAGCGGTCTATCCGTTCATCGCGCGCGCCTATTGGGCTCCGTTACTCCTCTTTCGGGTAATTTTGCCTTAGAGTGTACACACAGGACGAGCGCGAAGTAAGTGTCACTGTTGTTACTTTTTTGTGTATGGACATGAGTAGCTTTCCCAACGAAGGCGAAGTCCAAGTTGAATTGGCGGACTCGGAGCGCTAGACTCTATGCTAATTCTGTAGCGATGCTTCAATAAGAAATGAGCTGTTCTACGCTTGTTCGCTTCTCACTTTTGACAAGCTCTCAGGTGACCCTGAAATTTTTCTGACAGCTCTCAAACTTTACTCCGCATCCATTAGCGCTCATCCTGTTTGTCTGTGTTTCCTTCTTCGCTGTTGACTCTTTTCTTCATGTTCAAACTGAGCTGGGCTATACCAGTACGATATTACGCTGCACTTATATTTTTGTATCGCTTCAGATCCGTCGTCTGGTTTATTTCTTAAGTGTAACATGTACTTGCATAATTACTGTCTGCATCACCGCGCATTTTCATTGGATTTGTTCATTTGATGAACACGCGTCGTTGGCTCTATGGACGCTTCACTCATGATACTTAAGCGCTGCTGGCCCTTGATGAGGACGAATTGTTTGCTACTTTGCACCAAATTGGCAACTACACTATGACCCCGTCACGACGAAAACTTAAAGTTGACGGCATGGCTACTTTGTCGGCACTCTTAGCTTATTTACCGACGCACTTATTAGCCAATTTTCTTATTTATTGTATGTAAAATAACAAGCAATCTTGACAGCTACCCTCTGTTTTCAACCTAGTCTGTGATGTCAGCCTATGCGCGCGCATGTACTAAAGCAGAGTAAGGAAGCAGAGCAAGGAAGTTGCGCGAAAGGCACGCGCGGCAACACGCTCCTCACGCTGTCCGACATCAATGCTTTCATCGAGCACCAGTTCCTAACGCTCAAACACAACACGCCTTCTCGCCTAAACGTGAGAAAAGCAAACATCCCCTACAAGAGAAACCTGGACTGCTAATCTTCAACCGTATTTGAGTACTTGGAGCTGGGCTGCTATTCTGGACACTGTCCAATTCCACCATACTGTATATTTCGTAATGGCGGCATTTAAGCCTATAGCAGAGGCCATAGAAGCAGTGCAAGCCAGTCAGAACTGACCAATGGCAGCGTTTGACAACGTGGCGGAATCTGACAATGTCCAGGAAAGCGCTCCCGAACTCGCATTACGGTAACTTTACTAATCAATTTCGATCTCCTCATTGAACGAGAAACGCCTTCAGAGTTTATCACCACAACCGATCTGTTCGCTGCCATGTTCCGAAAGTTGATCTGATCCTGACAAAAAAGAACTGTCTCTTCTACCTAAACTAGATAGAGTGATCAAAAGAAAGCTTTAAAATAGCACTGGCAAAAAACTGTCTGCCTAAACTGTTCCACCCAAACCAGATAGAGTGATCCAAATATAAAGCTTTATGGTATGTCCGCACCTTTTGAAAACAAGTTTTAGGTCTTGACCCATAATTGATAACTTTATGTACGTCATAGAAATTACAGTTAAAACAACACAGTTATATTGTGCTGAGTAAAAGATGTTGAATCTGATTAAAATGGCATTGCCCATATGACCCAAAATACGCCCATCCCACCAAAAGTCGTAACTAGCAGCCCAACCATACGAAAATGAAATGCCTTCATAGCGGTATAACTCTGTATGTAGCTGTCCAAACGAACTGGGATCTTTGAGCTGTCATGGCCATACAATTTTATATAGCCTAAAACTATAAATCGCGATATTTCAGGAGGTTGCATGTCAACTGAGCTATTAAAGCATCAAAACTTGTTCATCTTCAAACACGAATGTGTTTTATGCCGGTGTCCACCAAGACGTCAGTGTCGTATTTCCGTCACAGAAATCACGTCGAAGAATTGTACACGATCAGTCGACAACGAATAGAAGTTCCGAAAACGGGAGTCGAACCCGCGACCTCTCAATCCGTGACGAAAGATGCCGGACACGCTATCCACTGCACCACAATCACGCACTCCGGAGGCTTTACAAACACACTTTTTCTATCTCATACTTTTCGTTTACAGTGCTCTTGGTCGGCGGGTGTTGTCACGCTCTGTGGGTGGTAAAGTGAATTAGTGAGTCATGGCCGACGCTTCCGCGATTAGCTCCGGCAACGTGACGTTGCTACGCATCCCTCCCATTCGACGCGTTCACAATGGGAGAAGGGCACTTTCGTCAACGCCTCAACACACCGTGAGGTGGCCACCTTAGCCCTAGCCTCGGCATAGCATCCATCCATATTAAAAATACAACCGCGACGCGCGCCTTGCTCGCCTGGCTGTTACATCGCTTACCATAACGCCATGTTCCCCCACTTACGCTCGCACCGAGAAATATTACGGGCGTGCTAGAGCGTAGACAAGACGTGCATTGAGTTTTCCTCTAGTCCGGCCGCGGTGTGTAACATGCCGCGAAATGGCGAACTTAGCCCAAGTTCTGCATTCAATAAGCGGCGCGCTTCGGCTGTCAGACCGCTTTCTCTGATATTGCTTTCACCGTTAACCACTACAGCTACCACAAATGCTTGTTTATTCATTGATCATGGACGTTAGTCGTCGGTACAGAGATGTGCCGCCAATAGTCAACCTGGGTGCATCCATGTTAAACGGTGCTATAGCTGCGAAATACAAATATACATTGTGCAAGCTCTTTTGTCAATGTACAGTAAACGTTCCACTAATACTGTATGGGCAAGTTTTAATTTGATGTTATATGGATTCCTATGACGGAGGGATCAACTATGTATTTTTATTGCGATAGCAATTATATGGACACTCTCGGCTGATTTTTTTACGGTCGCCGTCATGTCGCGGATATGTATATGTATTTATATATATAAAACAGGCATAAAGAAAAATAAATCAGTAGGAAAAATTCCAAAGCACCTGATCGGGGATTCGAACAAGCGACCCCTCGCCTCTGTAGCCTGCTGCGCTAGCCAACACAACCATGCGCCATGCTTGTGCCGTCGATATAACGACGGGCTATTCATATGCACAATTTACCGCTCGCGGTACGCAGACCTCGGAAAAGCTTGAGCGTCTTTTCTATCACGCAACGCTTTTACAATTTCTTTCAAATTGAAAAAACTGTCCTTGAGACGCGCACGAAAAAGTGACCCCCTTCTGTAGCACTCATGATGTGGAAGGAAAAAATTCCCCCATCTCCCGCTAAAGGGAACCATGTGTGGATGCGAAGCAGCGGGGAGATAATTAGCTTGAGCGGGAGGAACGTCGCCGCTCTCATTTCACGGCAGCGGTCCGGGCGCTCATCGCGGCGCTGCACAGGAGAGAGAATGAGGCGCGCGCGCTCCGTCATTTTCATAACGCGGAACTACCGTGGCGCCCCCAGCGGAATATGCAGCTGTCACACCACCTGTCGTGCGCGCCGCTCCGTAGAGCATTCCTAAAGGAGAGGACGGGGGGGCCCGTAGGAGAGGAGAGAGAGGGGGAGGGGACGTGCATGTGCTGTGGGGGTGTGGGACGCGGGAGCCGCTCGGTAGAGTAGAGGATTCCTAGAGGAGAGACGGGGAGAGTGGACGCGCATGCGCTGTGGGACGCCGGAGCCGCTTCGTAGAGTAGAGAGGGCGCGCATGCGCTGTGGGACGCGGGCGCCGCTCGGTAGAGTAGATGATTCCTAGAGTAGAGGAAGGGTGTGCGCGTAGGAGAGGATAGGGGAGGGGACGAGCATGCGCTGTTGGGGGTGTGGGACGAGTGGGCCGCTCCGTAGAGTAGAGGATTCCTAGAGGTAGAGAAAGAGGGTGAGCGTAGGAGAGAGAGGGGGGAGGGGACGCGCATGCGCTGTGGTGGTGTGGGACGCGGGAAGGAGGGACGGACTAAGCCCCTCCAAACACATGCAAGCAAGATCAAGGAATGGGGTCAACCTGGGCGACAGACACCACCTGCCTAGCCATTGCTAAGCAGCCTCTCTGTGCTCTCGGCCATGACTCTGATTACTGTCGTAGTTGGTTGACGGCCTTCATATTACTACAGTGTTCTGGTTCGCATAATTGGTGCTTCCCTATTTCATGAAAGTGGCCGGACGCGGGACGCGGGACGGACATAGCCCGAGCATAAGATGCTTCGCATCTAAAAAAAGTCAGTTTCGCCGGCAAAGGCGAAGCAATGAATGTGATAGCAACAAATTGGCTTTTGACGCGAAGAACGGCAAGAAGATCGGAAACTTGGAGCGCACTGCTCAAGCGCAAAGGACGCACGAAGCATACGCACAGGTATACACAGGATGAGCGCGAACTAACGAGTGTCACAGTTGTTACTTCACTGTGTTTGAACAGCACGCTTCTTTCAGAAACGGGGCCTCTGCAGCGAGCGAAGTGACCTTTGTGCGCTTTGTAACCTAAACGCAGTTTTGCGGTGGGGAAAGCACTCGTCGTAAAACGGCTCCCATCCCCCCCACCCCAAATTAAGCGCGCGCCCCCCGGGCAAAGGCGACTACGCTCTGCAGGCCAAAGTGCAAGGGGAGCCAACGCATCGCAATGACTGGGGCACCAACCGCGAACTTTGCGCGATCTCGCTGGTTTGCTGGTAAGGCAGAGAACATGCTGATATTCCCCCGAGATCGGCGTACCACCAGCGGTGAATGGTGTATAGAAATAGCTCGCCGTTAGAAGGCTGGAGGACACGCGTTTTTGTGGCTTAGCGGTTAGCACCGCGCGTTGCGGAGCGAGAGGTCGCCCGTTCGATTCCACGCGTCGGAAAATATTTTTCTGAATTAATTTTCTTCGTGGCTTTTATAAATATATATATATATATATATATATATATATATATATATATATACGGGGCATGACGGCGACGCCAACGCCGAAGCCTACGGCAAAAATCAGCCGAGAGTGTCCATGTAATTGAATAAAAAAGAACACCGGGCTAACTTGGCATCAGACGCCACCGCGTGGCAGGAGACGCAGAGGGGTCATTCCACGTGCCGCAGTTTAAAAGAAAAAGAAATATCAAACAGCACCGGCTTCTGCACCGCGGATACTTGCAGCGCGTTGTTCAAATACAAACACGTAACAACTATGACTGTTGGTTCACGCTTGTCCTGAGTATACCTATGCGTTCTTTTCGAGCGTCATTTGTGCTGCAGCGGCGCGCTGCAAATATTGAGCTGCTTGTCGTTATAATTGTGACGTTCTAATTCCTTGCTATCGGATTCATTGCTTCGCCCTAGCGGCGAAACTGGGAGACATTTTTTTCAGTCGCCGTAGTTCATGATGCAGGCTAATTTCTCAGCAGAGGTATGACGCGGCTTCACCGGAAAATATCGACTTTTTAATAAGTTGCCAGTTTTAGCGCAAAAAAAATCCTGGAAATCAGGCGAGAACAAAGGAATTAAGAATAGGTCAATTTTTATTAGGAATCATTAAGAAAAAAGACCATAACATGTCAATAGAACTAGACAGAGACAAAATGTTTTTTTTCTTCCCATATATGAATGCCTGTTCACATACTGTCAAAAACAGACACACGTTGTTAAAAAAAATAAAAAAACAACGTTATTTTAAAAGGTGGCGACATAGCTTACGTTTCTTTGTGGTCTTGTTTTTTTTTTCTTTTTGCTTTTTTCAGTTGAGCGCTGGGAGGCATGTGAAGACCACATTTGCTAGTAGGTTACGTGACCAGGGTTATATATAGGTGATCACTATAGATGTCAGCGGCCGAATAAGTAAGATTCAATAGACAACTTTTTAGAGACTGCAATATCGATAATTGTTGATGTTTCACGTGCGAAATCCATGATGTCGTGGCAAAAAATGTTACGATCAAGATACATTAACTTTGGGAGTAATGGACAAACCTTCATTTCATTACCTTTTTTATTTGCGGAGTCGGGCGGCCGCGAAAATGGAAGAGTTAGGGTCCTTCCGAAGCGATCATTGCCGCTGCTAATAGCAACTGCTGTAAATTTACGGAATTATGAAACCCTACTAATTTCGTCAGCGAAATCGAAACCGAAGCGCCGAAGAGCGCGCTCGTGATGCCACAACTAGAACAGCCGAATGATCGAGCATCAAGGCACTGTCCCATCAAGGCACTGTCCCAAATGAAGTCAAAAAAATGTTTTCGTTCTCGACAATTCAGTGATTTGAAATGTTAGATCACTGCATATTAACTATACTATACGAGTAGATAGAACTTACTGAGTGGAACAGTTCTTCGAAATAAGCATGTGCAGTTCGTAAGGTCTCAGGAGGATGAAGACGATAGTTTGCGTCCAGGAGAAGCCCTATCTCAATATGCCATTCCACGTGTTCGCATAGCGTTGAGCCTGAAATGAAGAGAAAAATCAGCAATAACTGATAGGGTGACACTATCAACTACCGCATAACAAGCACATTAACGTAAGTACATGTAAGGAACTTTTCAAGCGGTAGGACGTTTCGTCAAAAGGATTGAACACGCTACACTTTCCTCACTTTGGTACAAACGCTGGGTAATCGACGAGGTATTGTTGTATACTGAACAATTACTAGTACTGTTTAGCAGCGCTTGAAACAAGTGTACTCTGCTTTGTGAGCTTCCACATACGCATTAAGCCCACTGTCCAAAAAATATGACGGCTGTTGGCCAACTGTGTCGCGTCAGTTTTTACGTCGGGATTTTGTATAACGGCGCCGTTAGTCAGCTGAGAGAGGGTTCACTTTCAAGACAGAAAAATGTATTTTTCACATTGACGCAGCCTTCACTGACTTGTTAGTCTAATGTTTATCTATCTTTATACAGAAATATACGCATTATAAACATTGTAGTTCAGAGTGGGGCCATGGCTCAGCCGGGGCGACGCTCACCTAGAAATGAAGCAACTATGAGGGCCGAGAAAGCAGCATGAAAACGTGAGAAAGTGGCCGAATTCATCGGGAACTGTATCGGCCTAGGAGCAGATGCACATGTAGGGGGAACGCATGCGAATATCTGATGCTATTCGTTCTCGCCTTTCCTCAGAATTTGTTCTT
>JALIZH010014829.1:0-17500 GCA_030522465.1 Rhipicephalus appendiculatus | reverse complement strand
AATAATTGCGATGGTATTACGAGCACTCCTTTTATAATATATTGAATAAGCCCGCGTAAAAGAAGTATTGGCTTGCCCACAATGTAAATTACTAGTTTCATTTGTTGAATATAAACGTTCCAAAAGCTCAACTGAATCTGCCTTTACTCACCGGTCTGTTGTGCTCCAACATCCTTAATGAGCTTCACAGTGCTCGCGCAATGCCGGTTACTGTTTGAAGAGATTAACGTAAAGACAAGAAGTTCTTACATCAAAGAAATCGTTCCAGGATATGCTGTATATGGATTTCAGAGAAGGTTGCGTGGTTGTGACTGAGCAATGGCTTTATCTTTAAAAAGCAAGCGTTTTAATCCTGTGTGTTTCTATGCGAAATAAGTGACTCCCGTTTGCCGGCAGTGAAGTTGTTGATGCGGCTTTGTGTGCCATTACGTCAGCCCCTTATGTGCGAAATTTAAGCGTATCAGGCTTTCTGAGTTGTCTCATATTTTTTATTGGGGGGACTGATTGACTTTATGATTAAGCGATAAGGGTTTTGCAAAATTTAGAAAATTTTTGTGGTCGGCCTTCCCCCGAAAGATAGTCGTGTGCAGGGATATAAAAACAGACGTACCGCACCGCGCACAAGCACATGTGGAAATGCATACAACACCAAAATATCGATCATGTCTGACTCAAGTATCTTCACTCATATGCTGAGAAATATGGTGGAAACGTCAAACCTCTATGAGCACATCAGACAATTATATTGTGGAAAATTAAAATCCGGTCGTCAACTTAACCCTTGATGTAAGTGTGTGATAGTGGTACATGTGTGGTAGTGGTACATCTGGAGTATTCCTTGGGTCAATTCCGTGTTTCTTCGCTCTGCCTAACCGGATTTTAGAAGCCACATTGAAAGGAGCAAATGTTTGAGATCAGCTCCGATGGATGCCACACCGATACCAGCTGCTAGCAAGAAAACATTCAACTCTTTCAATGAACTCATTCACTCAATCTTTATTAATTATTCGAGAGGCTAATTGGCCCTTCTCTCAAGTGAAATCATGCTCCAGTATCATGTGTTTCTAATATAACTCTTACCTTGAACCATAACCGTGAATTTCGTGCGATTCTTTTGGAACACGTTTTTTGAATATTCGAAAAAATCCGGACGTATGTGTTCCATAGGAAGTGCTCGGAAGACAAACAAAACTGTCACTTGTTGCATATGTGCAACTGAAAAACAGAAAACTTGACGAAGGCAGCCGCGTGCCCATGAACTTCTATGTAACACAGGTTGATCCACAGCGTTGTAATTAGCTGCCTTCGCACACCTCATTCCTCTTAGGAATCCCTCGTGACTCTTAGGCAACCGTCTGTATCTATATAGCAGGTTTCCTCACAGATACCATTGCGTACTTAGAACGTGCACTCGCCAAGTTTGCGCTTGCCGTCTTCACCTAGCTTCCACCGCAGCACGAGCAGCAGAGGCTACGGCACTCTTGACTTTTTCGCAGCACGATGTGCAGGCAAGTCTAAAACCCATCACGGGATGCAAGTCCCGGACCTGTTTCCAACGGGCCAAAGATGCTCGTTACTTCGTTCGTCGTGGAAGCGAGGCTGTTTGCTTAGACTCACGGCGTGATTAATTCCAGCCCTCTCGGTTTCCCTCTCGCTTCAGCTCTTTCACTACCTCATCCTTCCAGCTGAAATGTAAGGTAGCCGGCTGTACAAAGTCCTAGTTAACGGTACTGCCTTCCATTACACCTCCTTCCGCTTCTTCCCGCCTTGCATTCTTTCTCTCCCCCCGAAGCCCGCTACATGCTTGGATGGGCAGGCATAGCTGTTGTTAATAGGGTTCACTTGCGGGGGCCTCATCTCCCTCGGTCGGAAGGGCGCTCGCTTCGTGCTTTGGCTTCGCTCCTGCCAGCGCTTCGTTAGGCTTGAGAAACGTTCGGGCAAACGGTACACCTGTGTACACCCTCCCACCACCCCAAACAATTCATTCTCTGGGGTCCCAGCGTTCACCCAAGAGCCTCGCAGGGTCATTTGTCTAGCAGGATAGCGTATTTGCAAACTGCTTAGGAGTGACCGTTGGTTGCGTCAGACCGGAGTGTGGTGCTGGCGCGCCACCTATAGCTCCGTACCGGCAAGTGCTGGAGGTAGTTTCATGACTGAGGTGGTGCTGCGGCAAGATTCCACGGGAATGCACCGCTTCCTGGTTTGGCGGTGTACGGAAGCGGATACGGGGTGAGGTGTGGACGTGTGCTGCGTGAAGAAGGGACTGATAAACCCACCCGAAAGACATATATCGTGCGAAGCGCGGCAAACAGGGCTTCATTTCGTGGAGCTGTGTTACAATGAAACTAATTCTGCGGAGCCGACGTGAACGCTACTAAATTATTTCGTGTGCCTGCATGCCTACGGTGCGCTGACTACCCTTCTGAACGGATGGCAAAAATAATGCCGCTGCTGTACGAAGCGTTCAAGATTGCGTTGCGCCGTGTTTTTCCACAAAACAAAAAGAAAATTATTGCAAAGCCTGAAGGGAGAGCGAAGCTGAGTGGCTTTCTTTTTTCTCTTTATTTTTCTCTTCTTTCTACTTCTCTTCCTTTCTCTTTCTCTCTGTATCTTGTATCTCCTTTTCTTGTATCCGTTTATTTGTATTTCTTTCTCACTTAATTTCTTTTTCTTTATTGCTCTTTCTCACATTATTTCATTCCCTTTATTTCTGTCTAGCTATTTATCTCTTCCTCTTTCTTTCTCTCTCTCTTTTTATCTCTGTCTATCTTTCTGCCTTATCTTTTTGTGCATTTATTTCCTTTATTTAGGTCTATTATTCTCCTCCTATTACTTTCTAACCCTTTCTCTCTCTTTCTTTCTTTATCTCTGTTTCCTATCTCTTTCTTTCTGTCGCTTTCTTTCTCTTTTTCACGTGTTCGTGTTCGTTTGACACTCGTTTCTGCTGTACGCAGTAGTGAGGCTTGGCCAATTCCTGTGACGCATAATCACCTTAGAACTTGTCAAAATGGTTGATTGGGCTAGTTGGTGTTCCATGATTGATTTTCAAGTACGAGCGCGATACGTAGACAGGGACAGGAAAGACTTCTGTCAGTATATATCTCGCAACTTTCTGATTAAACTTTCAGTTGGTAGTAAGCGCTTGTCCGTGTCTTTCCTGTCCCTGTCTACGTATCGCTCTCGTACTTGAAAATCAATCACCTTAGAAGTTTTGCACGAGCGTACATTGCCATCGGGCCTCAGAACATGCGATTATCGTAACGACTTCGTGGTTTAAAGGCGGACACCCATTACAAAAGGCACATGCAGTAGCGCGCGTATTCCCTTAAGACCACGTAGTGGGTTCATAGCAAGTTCGAAAACATTTAACGCGCATAATTGCTCGTGGTTTAAAGCATGCTACCCATTACAAAAGGCACATGCGGTAGCGCGCGTATTCCCTTAAGACCACGTAGTGGGTTCATAGCAAGTTCGAAAACATTTAACGCGCATAATTGCTCGTGGTTTAAAGCATGCTACCCATTGCACAGAAAGCAGCGATATGGGAAAGCTTCACTGACTCAAGCCGCTTTCAACTTTATCGATTACATAGTAGTAATCCACAATTTAAACTTCTCGAGTAACACCATACAATAAAAAGTATGCACTGAGTGGTGGAAGTATCCTAGCTACGCAGCGATCCTCAAATACTGTAGGGAAAATAGACAGATCTACCCACCTCCCCATGGCAAACTCAGCGCTGCGGAGGCGACTGTGCTACGAAGGCTACAAACGAACAGTTACGTAAATCTGCACACTGTCCACATGATCTACCCCACGGCTTACAGAGACATATGTCCGTGGTGTGGAGCCACCCCAACACTTTTTCACATCATGTGGGAGTGTGCAGAGCACGGAGAAGAACACGACATAAATGGCACATGGGACGAATGATTGGAGGCACCACCATGCCGGACACACTACGCTTTTCCCCCTTATATCCCCTTCGGGTTACTGGGGTTCTAGCATGTCTGGTTTCTGTATATAATAAAGTTGTTCTACTACTACTACTACTACTATGCGCTAGGGACAGGACATCGCTATCACGTTCAACTCTTAAAGGCGAAGCTTAAGGGTCCCCCCCAATTTTTTTACGGCCGGCTTACAACAACTCCGCTGTTAAAAACAAGGTGAACGCAGGTGCACGTGGCGCTACACCTTTCTACATTGAGCTTCCCTTTGTTTCTATTTCCCCGTTCTAAAGCTTACAGCCGGGCTATCATGAGTGTAAACTAACTGGATATTTAGCTAAGCTGTTCATGTTTCAAGAACCTGATGCGATGACAAGTCAACCGAGCGTAGCAAACAAGCCAGACCTTGCAGACGCTTTCAAACGATTCCTACACCGGAGAACACTCGCTACATGCATACACTCAATAGAACTATATGATGGTGCTTTTCTGGGTGACCACAGGTTTTACAAAATGCGTCTGCCACAATACTCGAGAGATTATATGCCTTCTGTTGCTTCATAGTTTTGTGTGCCAACCGTTATCTGAGTTCACGTGCCTTCACGACATTCGGTGTTTCCTGGAGCGTCTTGATGAGAAGTCCTCAGAAGGAATGTTGCAGGAGCCACGGTTCCGGCAAGGGAACTTGTCGACGGTATGGAAGCATGTGCTTCCCTTAGCACCGTTCATGATACTAGAGTGTTTCCTCTAAAAAGATACTTCTCGGGCCAATTCGAATTACCCATATCGCTCCTACAATACAATATCTTATAATCAAAAATGATATCCACAAATGCCTGCGCTATACATACGCTAGAGTTTACACAGTCTGCAGCCTACATCCTACAGTCTGCCCAACCGTGGCGCGCACAACAGTCAACTATGAACTTGCGAACCATGTCACTGTGCTTAACGTTGATACTAAGTCGAATGTCAACGAGAACAATGGGGATTGAGCTGCGCAATGCCATGCGACCCAACAGTGTTCCTAACTATCCAGTGGCGATGTTAATTCATCGCAGCTGTTATGTTCATACAGCGATATATTTTACGGGCTGTGTGGACACACGTGTGAGCTTCCATAAAGTGCACAAAGTGCCGGAAATTTATGTAGCCGTATTTATGCATGAGAACCTTTAATGGTCACATTTATTTACATAAGCTTGGCCACCTTCAGACGGCTGATCAGCGTAGAAAGAGACAAAAACAGGAAGAGCTTATTGATTGTCATTATGTAAATTAACAAAAGGCAACCCCTGTGGTGCTTCCGATGGGGTGCCTTGATGAGGTTGATTGTTTCGCTCCTCGACAGGTAGCGCGGAAAAAAGAAAATATAAAACAATGCTTAACAGCGCGTGCGCCCTGCTGCTTTAACGTTCCATTTATTGGCCCTCCTGTGGAGCTGGCCTGGTAGCGCAAGTGTTCACCGAAACGCCGGCAGACTCATTTCTACACTGCCGGATGTTTTCATGCACGGTCCACTTCGCATGGTGCTATTGCATCACCGCATATGGGTCAGCTGTGATTCTCGCTGAGTTTCTTGGTCCATTCGGGTGACCAGCCGAACAATGGTCACGCCGAAATATGGGCGGCCATTCCCTCGTGACCGATCGCCCCGACATTAATAAATCACCCACCAGCCCTCACGCCATGGCCGGAACACCTCGCAGCCGCGGTTCCACATCGACGAAAGGCGGGCAGCCGGCAATCGGAGGAAACGATGTCAATGAGAGAAGCTGCGCGTTGAAATGCGGGGACGCATTGCCCCACCGCTGGCGGCCACCGACGTGGGTGTTTGGCGGAGTAGTTACGCAGTTATCGATGATATGGGCGCTTAATGATCGCCACTGAGTGGGTCGCCATAACGAGGTGCATTTGCTGCGCAGTTGGAGTACGTGAATGCGGGACAGAGTCGCTGGGTGTTCGTGCAGTCGTACTGTGTTTGTGGGTTTCAGGCACACTCCCTTAATGCCGGAACTATTGCCGCCGTATGGTCCTCTTTGCCGCTGAGTTTTGTCCAAAACAAGAGCGTTCTCTAATTTCGCAGGAAGTACGTTTGCATTCAGACTGAAAAGGTTGAGAGCGCACAATGTATCTCGTTGCTTTCGTGGTAGAGGTCGTGCACTTATGGCATTACCAGTTTTATCAGCTGATGGCGGTACTATTTTCTTCAAGACGCATCCACTTCTGTGCCACAATATAGATCCACCGGCTCAGCAAACGATGACTTATAGGGCCCCACGCATTGTTTAACACTTAACACAAGTGCGCAAGAACACCCGTCAGTATCGCTCATTTCAACGCCAATCTACACGCTCACTGAAGCATTCTAGAGTCGCAAAGACAAATAGAGACGTGAAGCACTGCAACTCGCAGAATCGCTTCTTGTAATATTGACCCATGTAGTCTTAGAGCATCACTATTACGAAGCACACGCACCTATCACTTACAAAGGCGCAGAACCGGCTTAGTTTGTATGCCGGCTGTTCGTCAGCAGTTCGATGGTGAACAGGCTTCTCAACAAATAGCTGTAGTTATTGTCTATCATCTACAATGACAGCGACACTTCCCTCGACTTAATAATATGTGTACCGAATAAATGCTACAGGTAAGCTTACATTAAGTGCTTCTGTAGGCGTCTAATTCTTGTTCCCAAAAAAAAAAAAAATCCACGCATCTCCACGAAGTGAATCATGACGAGTGGGCGAAGCTCTGGGTATCGTATGGGTGAGTAACCGTACGTTACCCGAGCGTTGCCCCATATAATGTAAATTGAGTGACATATAATGACATAAAGTGACATAAACAGTCGACGACAAAGCTAGGTCCTAAGGTCCATAAAGTATACGTTGATATCGCCGACTAGTATAAAGGGTTTGTGCTTGTAGATGTTTTATAATGTTGTCAAAAATTATGATTGATATTAGTTTATTGTTAAACCTTTTTTGTGTCTCACATATGTTTCGACTATACCGTACGTTACCCGAGTGTTGCCCCATATAATGTAGTCGTGACAACGGACACCATGGACGGAGTAGCCTCGCCCTTAAGGTGTTTCGCCCCTAAAACGTGGTAAATTACTCATCACAGGGAAAGCGAAGGCTAATTGACTGCCTTTCTTGCACCTCAGGTGGGCTCCAATGTTTCGCACCAGCTAGTGCTTTAAACGTAATGAATTCCTTTTAGGGCTATGGTCCTAGGCGCCTTATCGAACGCGAAAATTGACCTTCAGCGTGGACTATCGTCCCGTGGCGTCTGTTTCAACATGACAAGGCGCCAAAGATAACCATCGCGTGATGACCTCCGCATATGACGTCATCACTACGTCACAGATAACCAATACTTGTGACGTCACTATGACATCACGTGATGACGTCAACACATGACATCGTCACTAGGTTGCAGCGATCATCGAGAAAATGAAATAAAAGTCGAGGTGCAGAAATCTATCGGAGGGGGGCGGGGAAGGACCAATACATTGGGTGAGAAGATAAAGATAGCTTTCGCCTTCTAGTAGCCTTTGGCGAATGCATAAGAGAAGCTGAGGTTTCTTTTTTTTAATTTTCACTCTGTGCGTTATCATATTAACTATCTAACTTTCCAACCTGCTGTGGACCCGCTAATGTAGACCTAGAGAATGAAATAGCGTTGTCTGTTCAAACATGTGCAAAGTCATTAAACCGCACCTGCAGAAGCCCCACTTGTTGACCGAAAGTAAAGCACATGCTTGTGCTGGTGAGTCCTTGGCACAGTTCGCATGCCTATAAATAGAAAGCTGAGCATCAAAGCACATCGCATAGTCATTGGGCCTCGCTATTAGCCTTCTTAGTCATCTCTCTCGCCATTGCCAGCGGTCTCGATTGCAAGCTCATAGAAAGCTTCCAATGCCGCGTGAGGCCCCTAAAATAGCTTACACCTTATGTTTAAGTGGTGCTTGAACGTATACTCCACTGAACAGAGCAGAAAAAAAATACTGTGCCATAGAGATTTCAAGAAGGTCCAGGCGCACCTTGTCCAACAATGCACCGCCACGCCACCTGCACGCGTTCTTAAGGAGCAGCTAGCGTAATAGAGCATAATTCGATACGGGTATACCACGTGCGGGCTGTTGTTACGACCACAGATGACGTACCACGGTGAAAGTTGATGTACCATTGACCTGGACACTTCAATTAAGTCACTCTTCTGCAATGCATCATATATTCGGAGTGGCTCATGCGGCGGCGTCTTGACGGAACTATGTAACAGGAGAGAGTTACTTCACGAGTCATCCTTGCATAGTGAAAGCTTCGTCTCTGGCACATCTCCTAAAAAGGAGAGCCCCTGGAAATAATTGCAGGTCACTGCCGCGTATCTGACACCTTGGAATTCAAGAGGCCCGGTTGTGATGAAGTGCGCCAGATTGGAACCCAGGGCGTTGGTGGGTACCTCTAGGGGCAGCATGTGCAATCATGGCGTCCCTTTAAAAGGACCCCGCCTCACCACGCTCTCTCCTGTTCGGTACACTTTCTCCAAGGTGGAGTAGCTTTAAAGAAACAAAAGCAAGCATCGTAGGATGGGCCCGCTCCTCTTCAACAGCGATGATCACGGTGATCCAGATAATGCGGTTTGCTTACACAAGGCACCGACGCGAGCTGACTTAATCGTCCGGCCCTGTTGCCACAGCGAAATTTGAAGGCCAAGCCTGGCCCGCGATTAAGCGGTTGCGTCTTGCCTGTTTGTGCATTCTCTACGCAGCCTAGCGATGGTGGCTAGAACCTATCTCTAGAAGGTTGCACGAGCAATGTCGGCCTGGTTTTGTAACTGTGGGTGCTTGTTGTATACCTGTATATTCTGCGTAGAATTCTTTTATGGGCACGGAAGTTTACATTTTTTTTCTGGAACGCGAAAGTTTCTTATGTGGAATCCATTGGTCAAATTTTGTGTCAAACTGAATCCTATAGTGACCTGACGGGCTCTCCGTGAGCACGCTGACGGCAATCAAGGGCGGTTGCAGAACTTTTTGCAGGGGTGTGCATCCGCAACAGGGGGGGGGGGGGGACATAAGTTCGGGCAGCCTGTCTGTGACTGCTGCAACATGACCGAAAAGATTAGTGAATAGTAGTGTGTAACGCGCAACGTTAGCTGGCACTCCTGAAGGCCGTTTCACATGGACATGCGAGACCTGAGTGGGTTAATCGATCTGTGTAGCTTATTGCTATTGCCTAGAAAATATTGTCCGAAATTCCTTGGTTGGAGCATAACCATCGCTCCCCTTTCACCCCACCTCCGGACGCCCGTGAAGGCCGTTGGGATATCTACCCCCACGCCACGTGTCATCCCAGCTGGAAGATAGAATTTGAACTGCCTTAAAAAAAACAGGTTGCAAGGTAACAACAAATACGATCTTTGAGTTGCCACTAAATTGTACACTTTGTTTGGGTGTGCGTGTGCTTCAAGCTTGACAGAGGCAGACCTGGACACAACGGCTGTCTCTTGATGTGGTTGTGTCATTCAAACAAGTGAACAACGTAAAATTGTATGAGAGACTGGGCGCGACTAATAAATGTATTTTTGGAAAGTGTGCAGAGCACCTGTACATCAAGAATGAATCACAAAGAACGCGTTCTTTGAGTCTGGTGAAAACATAGAACAAACAGAAGTGTAAATTATTCACTCTACATTTCGACCCGGTTCCGTTCGTAGAATGGCAACACTGTCTTCTACTACCTGGTGCAATTGTCTGAAGTTTCAAGTTTTGAGATTTCTTCAAGGAATTCCTGAGGAGGGGCTTTCTCTATTGCTTTATTGAAGTTTAATTGAACCGCCTGACATTATCCCTTTACCTGGAATGTTAAAGACTGCTTATATTTCCGTAATAGTATTGATAAGAAATTTAATGTACAACTCTCAGAGGAACATGCAAGTATATAGAATAAAACACCAGCATAACTAGATAACAATAATAGCCAACGAAGTAGTTCTAAAATGGGTTGTGTCAATATAAGCGCTGATAACAGGCTGCGTAACCCTGGGTACCCTGAGCATAAAGCATATACAGAACTTTATGAGGCATCGACATGATCCAAATTGTACGGCCATAGAGATGAAATGATGCAAAGATGAGATACACCACGTGCCATATACTGCAACAAACAGTGAAAGGAGACTGCAGCACAGCAGTCGAACACACGTTTGGGTGATATGCGGGTGAGATAACACGCGCACACGGGCGGGGTTCTTCGTATTAGCTGCCCGAACGGTGTTCCAATCCACAGTAGCACGATGCAACGCCACGCGCACGCAACGATTCCCAGAGATATCGATCACGCATCGAAACAGGGGCCGCCGAAATAGTATACGACCACTTAAGACCATTCATCATTAGCGTAGGGCCCTTTCGCTCTAGATTGTGCGCCGGGCATCCCGCAATCATCGTGTCTTGGTGAACGAGATTGAAGGAGTTCCCAACTTAGAAAGCCTCTAGTACACGAGAGAAAAAAACAAAAAGACTGCTAGAGAAAACGGACCGCGACGATTCAGGTCTTCATTTCCGCCCCAGAATGCTAGGAATGGTTACAACTGATATTCGTGTCGAGTGTCATTTAGTGAGGTTTGGTCAAGCGACTGCCGAAAACCTAGATTTAGTAAGCCTTCTCAATGAGGGTTATCCAAACACGAACGCGTAATCAGAGAGAAGAAATGGAACCGTTCCGTTTCTACGCTCAGAGGTCCGCGGAGGTCGGGCCGATTAAAGCGACACCTGGCGTTCGTCGTGGCTCGCATTGCTGTAGAGGAAGGCCTCTTCCATCGTGCCCGTAATTGCAAGGCCGTTTCCCTGTGGCGGTGACACTCTTTCTCGATAAAAACGCTTGACACTAACCCTGTCATTGCTACTGCTTTCGGCGTACGCTTTGTGGATGTGCCACCGATTCTGAGAGCAGCTGGGTTAATGTAGGACTTCTCGCATGCTTATACACATTCGCAGCCAACGTCGTGGCTTGATCATGTCCTCGGGCGGTGTAGCGGTGTGTTAGGTAGCGGAGAGGGGGTAATCGTTGAAGATCGAGCACTTCTTTGGGTTCGCATGTATTCTAGAGGCTTTTCTGTTCCCGACGAAAATTGAGCTTGATGTGTCGCGGGCATAGGAAAGCGGAGCAAGAAATTGTGCGAGAGAACTGCTCAGCCTTGACGATTTTACGTGTAATCAGTTCTGAAACCACCAATTAGATTGCAAACAGAGTTTTTGCTTCCTGTCATATGTAAAATATTGCAACATTTCTCAAAAGCTAAGACAAAAACTAATTGAAGTGTTTCAACTATTCTGAAATGAGAGCATTTCTGTTCTCACATGTGGACTCAAGTTGCCTACTTGCAGTTGGTATCAAGCTTTTTTTAAGCTTCCTTAAACTCGGAGTCAACTTAAAAGTAGAAATTCTGGGGTGTTGCGTGCCGAAACCACGACATGGTTAAGGAAGCGATGTAGTGAGAAATTCGCAACCAATATGGACCTCATGGGGTTGTTTTATTACCGAGCGATGACACCTAAGCAAGTCCGTATTATTGCATTTTGTTTCAGTTGAAATGCACCCATTGTGACCGGAATCGACGTCCCGGTGCCGGGGTTAACAATGCAACAATTCACCTGCTAAGCTACCGCGGCGAGTTGTTGCCCGATTCAGTTTCCATGCTCGTGCAATGTTCTAATCCGAAATACGCTGGATATAACGTATTTGAAAGGAATATTCTGAGAGAACGAGAAATTCCATGATTTTGCGGAATGAGGCCTGATTTTGACGTAGAAGTCTAATTTTTGACAACAACTGTGAATAATTGGAAGCCCTCAAAAACTAACTAAACATTCCTACCAAAAACACGTCTGGTTAGTAAACCAAACGCCCTATCCCCACCGTGGTGGTCTAGTGGTTATGGTGCTCGAGGGTGGACCCGATGGTTACGGGATCTAGTCCCGGCCATGGCAGCGGCATTTCGATGCAGGTTAAACGCTAGAGACCTGTTTACTTAGATCTAGGTGCACATTAAAGAAATCCAGGTGGTTGAAATTTCCGGAGCCCTCCACTCTACGGCATCCCTTATAATCATATCTTGGTTTTGGGACGTAATACGTTCCCAATTATTATTATTATCGAATGTTTTATATGCAGGGCCAAAAGCGGACGTAAAATTCGACTCCTAGAGTAGCGCAAAACGTCAATCACAGAAACGGAAGTTACACTCTACAAGCCCTAACGATAACTGGCATTGCCACAGTGTCTATTACGCGTGGGCATAGGCGTGCGCATTGTTCCCTTAAAAGGGCTGGGGGGGGGGGAGGGGAAATGTTTATCGCAGCCCCCCCCACATATTAAGTGAAAATATAGGGCAGATTTTGCGCACCCCCCCCCTGTAAGGTAAATAAGGCGGAAGTGGTGACCCCAGTGCGCGCGCCTATATGCGTGTGCTTCTGAGTATATGTTAGTTTGTTGACACCACTTCTTACGTGTCACTTCCATGGCGGTCCTCGTCTTTCTAGCGGTATTGAACTACTAGACGTGCAGCTAAAGCAACCCGTCCAACTTGACACTCCTATCAGAAATATCTTTCACGATTAATATGTAGCTAACGGGAAATTATGGAAGCTCTACTTGCTTTGTGAAAAAGCCCAAATCCGAAATTGCTGATTCATATGTGACTTTATCCCTTTGATAAAATAACACGCTCTCAATATTTTCTCCTTTCAATGCAGCAACGTTCAAGCTCTGCGTAACCGATGTCGAGTGAAAAGAATTCTATACTACCATATACTTATATAGGCGCCCCGGATGTAACGGGTCTTAATTAATCTATAACATGCACTACTTTTATTGCAGAAGAGTCGAGATTTTGTTACCGCACAATAGGAGATATAAAAGAAATGTTGCGCTGAACTATACAAACGTTTCCTAACCTTGGACATCACATTGCGTTGTCACCGACTTGAGGAATCTTCTTTTTGTTATTCTTTGTTTATTGCTTTTGTTCTTTGTTTATTGCAACATTCGTCCTTCATGACTATATCGGTAGCGTTGAGAATGAACAAACTCTCATATAACTTGCCTCACCCGCTAGCTGGCCCAGACATACATGAGAGGTATTTTAGGGAAAAGACTTCATTTCCTGCTGTTTACCAAGTGTCCATCCGGGATGCCGAAGCTCATGTAGATAGAGCGTGTGAAAGCATGCGGTAGACATTTTGCTTCGAGCCTATTCAACTGTAGGTTTGCTGCAGCACTATTACGTCATTGAAACTGATATGCCTCGCATATCCAGACTGCATAGTTTGCTAGAACCAGTATAAAAACAGCACGAAAGAACTCAAACACTGCAGCTTCCTTGAGTTCTGGCTCTGTGCAAGGGAGTGCCGAATATCCAAAACAAAAGAAGGTAGGCGTATATGTGCCGTAGCTTCATTGTTTGTCTTACCTAGTTGATTTGTTTGCGTATATTAGTATAAAACCTGAAGAGGATCCAGGGTGGCTGTCAAGCTGAGTAGCCTGTCAACTCAAGTTATAATAGACACAGGCGCTTTAGAACAGAACCATAAATGCTAATTATACCCATCGAAGCAAGCGACTCCGTCATTGACAACATGTCTACAGCCTTTTCGAAAAAAGAGACGCATTTTGTAGGCTAAAATATATGCCTTGTTTGCATTGCAAAAGCTTCCTGATTGTGTCTGTAGATGAAGTCACCCGGTAACGAGGTTTTTGTGTACACTCTGAGCAACGAGTCCTTGATGAGCGTAATATGTGCGTAACCTTAATTTAAGCCCTCGCCGAGGCTTGTCGTTTGTGTGGGCACGTCTAACACATTGCCTTTTGTGAAACCTTCATGCTTTAAAAATTCTTTCAGCAGTGCTCGTAATGAACTGGGTCAGCCTTGTTGGTTTCGTAAATGGCACTCCTACTTGCGCCTTGCATTTCAGTTAGCTGTACTCGCTAGACTTTGTTTACTAAAAGAAGTCCAATATTTTCAATGTCGTATAATAACCGACGGTTGGTTGAAGCGACGTCGTTGCTATCTAGGGATGGGAAGTGAAGCTGGGATATCAGGAATGTGCTTTAAAATAGCGAGCTGCTGGGACTACTTGTTTCAACATCCCTAGTAGCACCAAATGTTGACATAACGTTGCCGCAACATTCAGGAAGTTGCTTCAACGTTGCGGCAACATTTGGTGCTACTAGGGGTCTTGTGAAGGGGAGCACAGAGGTGTTTCGGAAGAAAGTATGCCAGAGAAAACAGACGCTTTCCTGCCATACTTTAATGTGATGCGACAATGTTTATGTGCTCTTTTAGAGTGGTCGTAAATTTACTGCGACTATGCTTTGGGATGAAGTGTTGCGGTGGAAAACTTTCGTTATGAAATTAGTTGCACGGAGTGTCTTTTCTGCTCTGTGCACTTTTTTTTCCGAACCTCTTCCGGGCTCCCCTTGATAATATATGAGGAAGTTAGACGGGTTGATTCAAATTATAAAATTTGCAAGTATCAAATGGTATTCGCTTGCGCAAGGATTTGTAATTGAGAGCAAGGTATGCGACCAGGCTAGTTGGTGAGAGCTTATAATTTATATGATAGCGCGAACCGATTTTATTTGAAAAATATGGCCCACATATGTATTGGAATGTATATGCGTCATTACACACACGCCTGTCTTCATTTGTCGCTCTCTCTTTGTTCTTGCTCTTTGTGACTGCTACCGTACGTTGTTAGTAAATTGGAAACCATTTGAAAAGAAATTGGTCCTGACGTAGACATAAAGATAGCCTGATGACAGCGATGGTGGTGATCATGAAGGTGATGATAATACACAAAACCTATTGTAGAGTTAGTGAGGCTACGATGCTTGAAAGTATGTTGCGCAATGAGGGGCCCCGGGGTCACATTTATAAGATTATCGCTTTCGGCGACAGTTTAGCTATGCATGACGTAAAATATTGTTTGCCTCTGTCAAACCAGTCAATCAGAGCTCACTCAAAGCGACGTTTCGGTGGTATCTCCGCAAGTTATCGCTTCAGATTACCACCCCGAGCTCTTGTCCCGGCTTGGTAGCAAGAAAGCAGCGGCTGTTAGCTGTATGTATTCTTTAGAAGTCTTAAACAAGACATTGGCAACGTTTCGCCTTATGTATTCACAAATATTTCTTATAGCTAGTCACGATCGCACTATTTTTCATATTGGGTACAACTTGATTGGCCTTGGACTTAAACTGAGTGATCTGGATTAGTTCCATACACTGAATATCTATAAAATATCCAATTACGAATGACTTGTTCATTAGGAACATCAGAGTGCCAGTACTAGTGACGATGATGTCAATAGGGCTATCAGATAATCCATTTGATGACCGCGAATATTTTTTGGCTCCGCTATCTGCGGCACGAGTAGTAGGAACGTGGAAACCAGGAAAACAGGGTATGTCTTGTAGTTTGGTATATTGCATTTTCATACAATGTCACTGCCATTCCCCGGACACGCACCGATAGGGCTCTCCATCCCCACCAACAATCATCGACGCTTTCAATTCAGAAGCTTATTGGACAAACAGCCTTTGAAATGCTTGACGAGGTGCCCTTTGGCGCACTCGACAGGTCTACAATACGGGCTTTTCTCTCCATCAAAGCAATAGGGAAGCTAGTTGAGCATGAAAGCATTCTTCCATACGATTTGCATGCATTGCGCTACGCAATCGCTGTTTGGTCACGTGCTTGAAAGGATTCTTTGAAAGACATGCTATCAATGTTCTCGTGTCGCCCTCACTAGGCGCTTTATTGCCGCGGCCCTGTATAGAGAAACCTCCATAGTGCTGAACGCCAGCCTTGTCTCCATGGCTACATTCATGGAATGATCGTAAATGTCGCTAACAAAGTGTTCTGTAAAGCGAGTCGCAACCCATTTCAATATACGTCGCTTCCGCTAAGCCTTTCATCTGAAAAATTTACAGAGTTCATACGGCCTCACTGTAAACTAATGGCTCATTCAAACACTGCCAATCATTCTGCCTTAATCATTGCATATAAGTGAAAGCCTTTCAGCGCCATAGTTTGGTGGAAGCTCTTTGTGTGCTTAGGTGTGTGTGAGGATTGAAACATTTTGAACGATCAAAATATTGTTTTTAAAGAATAGCCTTTATTCTACTTAGGTTTGAAGTTCGGGAACTGTAGTTTTGAAATAGTCCTAAAGCCTGCGTATAGAAGCTTAGGTCTTACCAGCATATCGCGCCCATGCAGTTTATGAGCTTGTACTTACTTTACCACGAATATACTGCACTTCCTTTGTTTGCTTTCGCGTTGTATTTTTCCATTCCTCACACTCCTCAAGAGTTGGCGCTAGGCGGGCTAATTATGCGGCAGTCCCGCTACGTGCAGCTCAAAGCGCATTGGAGGCATGCACCCGAGACGAGAAAGAAGCTTGCTGCGGACGCAGCCAGGGTACAGCCAGGGTCGTCGTATGATACATTTAGTGACGCTGCAAGGACATCTAGGCAGCTAGGCTCGAACACGAAAGACCTTTTTCTTTTAAATGCGGAACATTTCTTAGCGAACTGCAGGCCCTTTGAGAGTTTCTATCTATCTATCTATCTATCTATCTATCTATCTATCTATCTATCTATCTATCTATCTATCTATCTATCTATCTATCTATCTATCTATCTATCTATCTATCTATCTATCTATCTATCTATCTATCTATCTATCTATCTATCTATCTATCTATCTATCTATCTATCTATCTATCCGCCTACGCCTCGGTGCTCTCGTGGTCGTTAACTTGGAGTAGACCAAAAGTGGCATGGAAGGGTAAGAGAGTTTGAAGAATATGTTGTCTGTCTGGTCACAACTCGAATAACGCGAAAATCCTGCCAAGTACACCATCAAACCCTTTCATCCGGACACGTGTGGCACATACCCGTATACCACGGGCCGTAGTATACAGGTCTGCGCCACAGGCGATTGACAGTTTATTTCTGCCCAGGAACAGTGAGGACAGGCATTAGTAATGTGAATGTGAGAGCGTTAGGAGAAACTGACATCGGCAGCGACGAATGCAAAGGTAAGAACCGCCAGGCCTGCGCGCCACGCGCAGCACAGTCACAGTGAAAGGTGGAAGAGCGGCCTTTCAGACTGGTTTAAACACTCTTGGGGCCACTACTACAACCACACTTGCATGGTACCCACTATGCCATAAATCATCATAATTTCTATGTAGTGGGGAAGAGTCGACTATGCCATTTTCGTCATTAGACGGAAAAGCGTGGTACCCGCGACACATTTGTAAGGCATTATGTCAAATTTGTTGATGCTGTGGCTGTCGACGATAAAGAATTATGCCTGAGGCTTTTGTAATGGGTTGGAGCCTTCAACGACCCACTCGTTACGCAATTCTCATTGTGTGACGCCTGGTTGTTACTTTACTGTTCTAAAACGCTTTGTTACAGATGTTAACGCGATTCCTTACCCAACATGAAGCCTGCATAGGGTCAGTTTGTAACGGA
>JALIZH010014828.1:0-61087 GCA_030522465.1 Rhipicephalus appendiculatus | reverse complement strand
AGGAGAGAGAGGGGGGGACGCGCATGCGCAGTGGGGTGTGGACGCCGCGGGCAGGGATGCCCTAGAGGAGAGAGGGGGGAGCGTAGGAGGAGAGAGAGGGGAGGCGCATGCGCAGCGAGGATGTGGTTGCCGCGGGGAGGGGATGAGGAGAAAGGGGGAGAGAGGGTGTTTTTGTTAAAGGGTTCGCGCATGCGCAGTAAGTGAGGCCCCGCGGCACACCACCACCACCGGATTAAGCTTCGCCATAAGATGCTTCACATCTAAAAAGCCCGCATGGACGCGGCTGAGGGGAGGCTCTTTCTGAGGTGGTGATGCGTCGCTTTTCGGCAAGATGGCGTCGCCCGAGTTGGTCGTGTGTCTGCAGCGCGTCCCACAAACTGTCGCCGGTGAGCCATCCATCGAGTGTGCGCGATTTTCCCAAGCTGGCGAAGCAGATAGCTTTAAACGCTAGCGCTTCGCCTCGAGTGCTGGAAAAAGGGCAAGCGTGGATTCACTCACCAAGAGGTCGGAAAAACCTATCCAGGTGAGCGAGCGAACGCTCTATCGGTGGAAAGCGCTGGCGGGGAACGCGGGCAGAGTCCTACGACCGAACCAGCGTTCTTATTGGAGAAGGCCGTGATTGGGTGAAAAATATGGACGACTTTGACCTGTCCATGGATGCTGTACATCTTTTTTGAGAGAAGTGACATTTCAACTATCGCCAAGGTGGTGCAGCGTTTCGAAACGGACGAGACGCTACCGACCGTGTCTACAACGACGATGCAGAGGATGCTGAAGCAGCGTGGCTTCAAGTATAAGAAACGCTCTCGGAACGCATTTCTCATAGAAGCGAGGCACATTGTGCAACGTCGCCGCCGGTTTCACCATGAGCCAAATACAAGTTGTGATGAGAACGATGAGGTGCAAACCCTTCTAACGGCCTCATGGCAATCATTACGTGGTGCGTACAGGACGGGATCATTCAGTACTGTTGCAGTGAGAGTAGCAAACATAAAAAAACATGTTTTGTTATCTCGGAAAATAAAGCCTCGGATTTGATTGGCTCAATGATTCACCTAAATTGATTGATTGAATGATTAGGATAAATATTTTTTTCTATACCAGTGGCGTAAACAATTCAAAAAGCTCTAATGTGACGAAAATTCATAGGAACAAGTGACACTAAATATTAATAGACAAAGCCGGGCCAGTTCTTTTGAAATAGAAGTCGGCCTGTCCAAAAATAAACAGAACAGATCAAGATAGGGAGCCTTCATGTGCGCGCCTCCGTGCCTCCGTCCCTAGATCAAGATGGTGCCAAGCGCCACCTGCTGCAAAATTAAACAGTTAATTAGTATAGTACACATTTTTTCCACACAGGCGGGGCCACTTCTCAGATTCACGGAAGCGACGTTCGCGTAGGAACACAATAATGTAGTGCGCTCTGTCTTGATTGGCTGCGGGCGCACATACCTTCCACTGTACTGCCAACAGCTTGTGAAACGGAGTATAGCTTTGGCTGTGCTGCGCGCCGAGGAAAAACCTGGAAACTTCGCGAATCCAGAGCGGCGACGGAGGGTCAGGGAGCAGCGAGTACTCCGAGCGAGTGAAAGGAGTGAGCAACTGTCGGGCAGCGACAGTGTGTGGATTGAAAGATGGTGTCGTTGGCGAAGTTTTGTTGGTGAAGTGCGGTCAGTCGATCTAGAAGAATCGAATGACGACGCCGTGGGAGCTGCCGAAGTTTTGAGGAGCGTTTACTGGAAGAGAAACCTCGGACGCACGACGACAACCAGCGCTGGACATTGTGTGAGTGTTTTCCTGGAAGAGAAGCATTCAAGATTAGTTCCCAGAACTTGGACTGAATACGTTTCATGAACATTCTAGTCTTTAAGTGTCTTGGATAGTTTAATGCATGATATTGCATTGTAGCGCCAGTTGTTTCTTCCCGTTGTATTGAACACCATCGGTGTTACGTTGTGGTTGTGTTGTACTTGATACCTGCCGAGTGTGCATGTTTCTGTGATACTTGTATTGCCCTAACTGAGAATATATTCTGTTTGTGTTATCAACTCTCGGCTCTGACTCGGTCTTTGGACCACAACTGGCGTTCGCAGGCAAAGGAACAGAGAGCAGCTGAACTTGAGAGATAAAGGCTTGCAGCTGAGAGGGAGAAAGAAGAATGAGAGCGGTAATTGAAACTGGAGCTAGAGAGAGCGGATGGCAGCTAAGAGGGCGAAGGAAGAAAGAGAGGTGAAAGAGCGACAGTTGAAGGAAGAGAGAGAAGCTGAGATGGCTGAGAGAGAAAGGCAACGGCAGCACGAGATAGAATTCGAACGGCTCCGTTTGCAACAGCGAACTGATACTCCCATCCAGGCTAGAGTTGAAAGCAGTGAAAGGGAAGATAATAGCTTCCGTTTGAACCCAAGTAAACTGCTTGTGGCATTTGATGAGAGAAAGGATGACCTTGAGGCGTACCTGCACAGGTTTGAGACGATTGCTAAGAGCCAGAATTGGCCGGAGCATAAATGGTCTACTGATTTGAGTACTTGCTTGAGTGGCGAAGCGCTCAGTGTATTCGCAATGCCCATAGACTGTCGCACCCCTAGCGGAATTTAGGAGCGTCCTCTCATGGATGATCAGCAGACGACACCATGGTAGCCCTACGCAGTCGCGCACTTGTTCGGCTGTGTTAGCAGGAAAGAAACACTACGAGTTTGCATGTTTCCTGCTTCAGTGAACAAACGGGGCCCTCCGTGACACGATAAATCTGACTCGTTCTTGCGAGAAGCGAAGTTTTCGTGAAAATACGTGCCAACTCGCACGTTCAACGATCACCCACATCGTAGAAATATTAGCTTCGCGAGGTTTTGTGCAGCCACGTAGGTTAGTTTAACGCTGTCGTCTGACCTTCTCAGTTGAAACTCACCTTGTTTTACTTGCATATAGCATTCGTCAGCGCTCTTGTAGTGGATGAATTTATAACATTGTAGGCGGGAAGTCGCGCGAGCTAGCGATGTATAACTGAGTAATCTCAAATTGGCCAGCGCTGCGTCGCTTGTTTTTTTACGTTTATTGATAGATGGCAGCACTCTACAAGCGATTTGTTTGTTGACCGGTGTGAGAGCAAGAAGTTCTGCGCGCCCAGATAACGTTGTGACGAGGATTAATCGAAGTCGTTCGGCGGAGGAATTTCTTCAGATTGCTTTCAGCAATGATGTTAAGAGGAACCACCTTGACGACGAGGATTTTTCACTGGACGGATAAGGCTGTGAAAGCGTGTGTGTGTGAGAAGGAGTGTGACAGCGGCGATGAACGATCAGCTGCTGACTCACGAGGAGCGAGTTGCACTTCACGTCCCCTCGCGCGCTAATGTTTTTTCAAGCTCGTAAGTCACTTTAATTGTATTTAATGTATAGTATCCTTCAGCGAGATCAGAATAAAAACAGTGTTTCTTGTACATTGCACGTAGCGCAATTATTGTGGATATTATCGAGCGCCGCATTGCGCCAGAACACTCGAGTTCGGAACACGGAAGCGAAATGGTTAGGGCGATGAAACATGCAGTCACGGCCACAATCCACGCCTATCGGCTCACTTCTCCTATACTTCACCGGTACCTTCCGATCGGCATAGTTTTTCGACGCATTTTCGCAACGTCGCAGAATTCATCGTTGCGAAAAGCATACGTGCGTGTTCTTTTCGATATTCATGTTTCGATCGTGCTGATCGAACCTGCGGCATCCGAGTGCAGTGAATTGCGCACGGCTTTAGTCTGATCATGGCTGTGATAGAAGCGCTACTAAATAGGATGTTAAATGCTTGTGTTCCGTTGAAGAAGCAACTCCGCGTTCCTGACTGTGCAAGTAATGACGACGGCGTATGTTTGCAAACCATCGCTACATTAAACATTCGGTCCCGTGCAGCAGCGATGACGCTACTCGCTAGCGGCCTACCACTGCGGCAAATCCGTCAGGCAGGCTCAGTACACAGTATCTCGGAGTGCCGTTCAGGTCATACATCAATTCTAGTTCATGAAGTTTTCTGCAGCACGCACAGGATTTCGCACAGCATCGCTTATGCACAGTAACAAAGATGAAATATAACCTTTCACACCGCGGCAAATAATTAGGCGGCGAGCTTCCATGGTTTCAGAAAGCATTTCGGTCTCATATCCATTTCAGTGCAGCTCATGACTTCATCTGGTGAAAGTGGCACGGGCCGTACGTACGCACCTCCTATCTGTTCCTATGCTAACAAACGGATTGACCCTCCATCCGCCGCCATCTTGAATCGTACAGCGCGCCGCCTATAGTTCGTGGGCATTGCAAATAGGGTAGGCTGAAGCCAACCGATGCAGCTAACTATGCAAAGGTAAAAGCTGCTTTGCTGAAGCGATCCAGATTCACTTTGGAAGTTTTCTAGGTAAGTTTCGGACAGGAAAGCCAGCTGATGGCGAGACGGCTTCGCAGTTTGCTGCACGACTCAGCCATTATTTCGACAGGTGGATGGAGCTTTCAGAGACGGCATAGGAGTACGGTGAGTTGAGGGAGCTTCTTATCAGAGAGCAATTCCTCACCAGTTGCCGCCCGAGCCTGTCGCTGTATCTGAAAGAGAGGAGAGCTAAAACTCTTGAACACATGCTGGAATTGGCTGATGAATTCTTGGAAGCGCAAGGTGGCACAATTTTGGCCAAGGTCAAAAAGGATAGATGCGAAGATGCGAAGAAATCGGCACCGGATGAAAAGAAGCATTCTCGGGAGAATGTTACGCGATGACTTTTATGTAACCGAGTGGGTCATCACGCTAGGCGAGTGTCGGACGAACTTTACGCGTCCCAGTGTGATGAAATGTTTTAAATGTGGACAAACTGGGCATAAGGCAGACGCATGTCGCAACGAAGCAGTAGAGCCCACCAAGCAGCCTGTGTGTATGCCCCGCCGAAAGAGCAAGCAGAAGAGACAAACGGTGAGTTTGTCGAACTGAAGAGCAGGAAGAAGATTCCTATCGTTGGTGCCGCGATGACAACCCGCCCCACAGGATTAACGAAGGGAATGCCTGCACTGCAGGAAGATGGCAAGCCTACACTGTTTGGGAAAATTTCTGGAAAGGAAATAACGGTACTACGAGATACAGGAAGCAGCTCGGTTGTCGTGCGATAGGACTTGGTCCGTGACAGCGAGTTAACAGGCAGGACGTGCCCGGTTCGCCTAATTGACGGTTCAATTCGGATACTTCCCGAAGCTAAGATTGAGGTTGAGACGCCTTACTTCAGTGGGAGAGTTACTGGTGTGTGCATGAAAACTCCCCTGTTCGACCTCATCATTGGAAACATCGACGGAGCGCGAGGGCCGAACGATCCAGAATGTTTGGGAGAGGACCCAAAGATAGAGCCATCGTCAACACAGGAACCGCGAAGAAAAGGTACAGTGCACGAGAATCCCGTGAAGAATGTCACCCGAGCTCAAGCTGAAGCCGAGGTGTTAGAGAAGCATGAGACACCAATGGTCACTGTACCAGACGGGAAAACGTGCCGTGCTGGGGAGGTTGCGACTAAGCAGCCACCACCACCCGTGAGTGAAAAGTTGACGAAGTCGGTCGGCCAGACTCAATGCCGCGTGGTGCACGAGCTGGTGAAGCACCAGCAACGTACCAATGAAAGCGATGGCGACCTGCCAGTGTCGAATATGTCAGCAGCGGTAGAGACGCCTTCTCAGACATCTTTTTCTGAGGCTGCTCGCAGGAAGAAAAAAATTACACCATCTCTCACTAAAGGGAACCATGTGGGGATGTGAAGCAGTGCTGGTGTTCACTTGTGTTTCCATTTGTTGTTTACATTTGTATGTTTCCGTGTTTGTTTGATTTATGTGTGGCGTTGTGTATCAGCGGTGCTGTTTACGCTGCTGTCACAGCTTACGTTACCGATGCCGCTACAACTGGCGCCAACGTTGACATCCATAGCGCCCTTGCGAAGGAGAGTGCAACGAGCGCACGCCGCATTATATACGAGCGCACAGCTGCGCCAGAGAGAGGAAACGGGAGAGGAGAAACGAAGCGGAGGCAGCGCTCACGCCACCTCCTCCCACCTGCTCGCGCTCACGCGAGGAGAGGGTCACTCCACCTCCTCGCGCTCACGTGAGGAGAGGGGGGAGAAGATGGTGCGTGCGCAGTAGGGGTGGTCAGGCCGCACACCACCGCATTGAGCTCCGCTCTAAGCTGCTTCGCATCTAAAAGAGAAGAAACCAGAAAAGATCGAGCGAGCACCGCAAGAAAGGGCGTAAGCGCAACATGGGACACGCAGGATGATGTCAGGTTAAGTTAGAATGTGTTGGCATTGTTCAGCCTAAATGTGTTGCTCTGTTAGTATCATGTGTCACATCTGAATAGCGAGTGAGCCCGAGTGCATGTGTTGATGACTTTATGTTAACGATGCTATTGATACGATGGCAGAAATTTGTACAAGCAGAGCTTTGTACGTTCGGATGTTTGTACGAAATGTGTGATGAGTGTTGTACTCATGTACCTGTGTTTATATTTCATGTGTAGAGAAATTGAATTGCAATATGAATTGTATTGAGAGTTCTATTATGAATGTGACGCGCCTTGAGCGATGGACTGAGTTATGGACTCATATATGCGGAACTTTTCTTGTGTGATATGTGTGCGCGCTCATTTGTGTTGTTTGGATGTTATGTAATAATATTCTTAAAGGACGGATGGATGAACGGATGGATGGATGGATGGATGGATGGATGGATGGATGGACGGACGGACGGACGGACGGACGGACGGACGGACGGACGGACGGACGGGTGGATGGATGTATGATGGATGGATGAACGGACGGACGGACGGACGGACGGACGGACGGACGGACGGACGGACGGATGGACGGACGTACGGATACGCTCAAAGTCGACGAAGTTCGCTAAAAATGCTTTGCATTTATAACACTTACCTGTAGCATTGTATGTTCCAGTGAGGAGGCATTTATCATCGGCATAAAGCACATCCCGTTCGTACGCCAGTGCTGCGGTACAAAAAGTACACTCGTCAATAAGGCTGGATGTTTTCTTCTGAAAGAAGTTTTTTTTTTCTTTTCAAAGGAGTTTTTTTTTTCTTTTCAAAGAAGTTTTGTATTGGCGTCTGACTTCTTACTTGTGGCCATTTATACATTTATACACTGCAACTCTTATACATTTATACACTGCACCATATATACACTACAACTCCAAGCTAGACTGATTGAATCATGCAGTGAAACGCTAACGCCTCAGATTAAATACTTACTATTTATATTACATGGTTACGCGCATTTTTTTCCACTTTGATGATATAAAACTGTCTAAACATAGGTTATAGCTTGACGCGTGCCAAGGTAGAGTGCATAAAAACTTTCACGATAATGTACTTACTGGCATTTTCAGAAAGCGTACACCTGCTGCCCGCCTGAAGTCCGTTGTCAGCAAGCTTAAGACGAACGCTCCATAGCATGGCCTGGACTGGTATGCGATATACGCAAGTCGCGAAGCGCTAGGCGCTGTTGCCGAGAATAGACTTCGATATGTTTGGATAACATGTTGGTATGCATTGGCAAAGGAACCCAAAGCGAAGTGGCCCTGACGTCAATCAAACCATTTCAGCACATGCTGCCGAGTGTTCGAGTTAAGCTTGCAGACGACTGCACCATTTCGACAAAAATATGCTGGATGCCTGGCTTCTGAAGAAGATGGGATGCATTTCGCCTATATATTGACTGTTTTAATACCACCCAGTTACAGAAATGTGGGGCATACAAGATGTCTCTTCGTCGTGCTAATATGAGAGGAGGGATCCTTCGAATAATTGATGTGAAGCTATCACTGTTTACTAGGGGTGTGCAAATAGTGAATTTTGGAATCGAGTCGAATACGAATCGAATAGTTATGACCCCGAATCGAATACGAATAATAACCGCATACTGTTCGAATAGTTTTCGAATAGTGAGCAGACCATTTTCAAAACACTCTCAGAACACAACATTTTATTTAAAACAAATATTCACAAACTTTCACCAAATACCATTAGAGTTAACTTTAACTGACTGAAAATACCAAAATTACGAAAACTAAGGTAAGCGCGTATACAGCAGGAACAGGAGCCTTCGTAATATTTTGTAACTGTAGGTTCAAATACAGCATTCACTAACGTTATGAATGGGAGACTTTGTCACCTGATTTTAAATAAAATTTGGGCACAAAAAGTAAAAAAATTTTGAACCAAACACTGCGGATACGGCTAAAGATGTAATGAAGCAGATCAACCTGCCATCACAACAGCGCCTGCGCACCGAAAGCGTCTAACAATAGGCGTTTAAATCTACATCTGCAAGAACAATTTACGCAAACGCAGCATTTGCATCTGTTGTTAGTCATGAAGCTGCAAGCAGTCGTAGTCCCCACCTTCATTTATTACAAGATGACGACAGGAGATGAATAATGCGATATAGCTTCCACATAATAAAAAAGTGAGCAAGAGTGGAGTTTTCAGAAGAAGCACGTTCATCCGGCAATAAATATAGTGCCGGTAGTCTCGTAATAGCTTGGGCTTCATGCAGGTCACTTTAGAGATGAAAAGAAGAAGAATGCCCTTTAGCTTTTCCAAAGTTTCGTTGTTTTGGGGTTCTCGGTCGGTGCTGATTATTCGAAAACTATTGCAAAAATATTCGTGACTTCGAATATTTTCGAATATGCACTATTTGATTCGAGTACCGAATCGTATAAAGCGCTATTCGGTTCGTTATTCGAAACTTTCGAATATTCGCACACCCCTACTGTTTTCATACGATTAAAAAGTAGTGCTTAATTTTTGCAGTGCAGATATCACGTACAATGGCGCACTCACGCCTATCATGCATAAACAGGCAGCGTCTCTTAGAGGCCGCATAGGAAGAATCGGAAGAAAAGTGAGGCCTAGTCAGGCTAAAGAATAGTGAGGCTGTAAACGTATGGGAAGCCCGATTTCTCAAATCGCTTCCGCTGCTTGATCCACATTACTTAGACCACGTAACAAACTACGCTGAGAAATGGACTCTGGTGTGTCCTAACTGAAGTCGACGAGATAAGAGCGATTTAAATGCTGTGATATCCAGAGAAATATTTGTTCTTTTAAGTGATTGTGGCTTTCGCACAAACTCCGACCTTGAGACTATGATGTTTGAGTAGGCCAGCTTCATTTTATTTCATATAAGCGTGACACATGCCTAAGCAGGCTGATGTAGCAACGGCGTGTATCGTCTTACCACTTTCTTCCAGAGACCGCGGGGCCAGGGGCGTGGTAGCTTTCGTCGTAGTACCTCGTTTGACGGCTTCCTTCGTTTTCTTCTCCTGCGCGACTGCAATAAAATAATGAAAGGGGATTGTATGGACTTGTCACCCTAAATGTATTATAAAGGCATAGCATACTTTATGCACTAACTGGGCACTAACTGGTGGAGAGTAAGGCTTACTTCAGGAAAGCTAGACACCAATGTTTGAGGTTAAATTTCCTCTGGCCTGCAATATACATTGGCAAAAATGGATGGGGACTAGAAGAAGTAAGAAATATAGATAATAAACTAGCGATATGCGCATGAAAAGGTAACCAGGTTCGTCACTTTAGTAAAATTATAAATGTGTACGTATAGTCGAGTGACTTAAAATTCTTTGCCCGTTCCTATGACCACGTCTGCGCTGTTGGCATTAAGCAAAATACTTCGTACAAGCCCATCAGATAATCAGTACCTTTATCATGACCGGCAGTAGCCACTTTTATGGCCACAACCGGATGAAAGCATTTCGGAAACACTTCCAGCATGCATAGTATTGCAGGAGCTGTTCACATTTCAGGCTTCCATCATCACCAACCTGCTCCTCCAATGAACCACAGCTCACTCTGTCCTGCGTGACCTCATTTTATTTTATCTCTGCAGGCTTCATCATTTGGCCGCTGCACGCGCCTTTGCCGTGTTGTGAGAACAAATGTCGTCTTCCGTCCCATCTTTCTGCGCTCAAATCTATTCCAGACTATGAACCAACTTGCCCAGCAAAGCATTTGGCTATATCAACTCGAGTGATGAAAAAAGTAAAGATCACGTGACGACGTCACCTCATGGCGTCATCATTCCGTCGACAGGCACAGACAAGAGACCCAGAGCAAAAGTGGCTTATTGTTGTAGCGTCTTGTCTTTTATAAGTAATGCCGGCTTCACGGTTGCTAGACCAGCTACACAATTCTGATACACCTCCGTTCCTGTGAAGGAGCACAGAAAGAAGAAATATGCATTTAAGGAGTTTGCTGAAAGTGTCTTCCGTAGGCGAGACGGGAGGGCCCTTTTCTAGACCTCGCCCTGCGACGAACACCAGTCTTTTCGCTGACGGGCGGCTGGTCTTCCTCTCACCGCTGAGCCTAAGGGTCCTGCTGCAACGGGGAGTTCCGAAGGAGTCCTTGACGTCTGATCGGCTTTCGGTGCGGGTGATAAAGACCACGGAGCGGCTGGTTTTCGGCCTTGTGACAATAAAGAGCAGCCATTGTCCTGTCGCCGTCCAGATCGTGCCTCGCTCGAGTATGGACCGCGCCACGCGTTCTCCGGCTGTACTGCTGCGACATCTTCCAAGTCATCGTCATATGTAGTGTGACGTTCGCTAAAATCCTCTTGGGTCTTCAGCAAGTGTTGGCGATTTCGACGAAGGAGGCCTCCATCTTCCGTGCGGACTTGATAGGATCGAGGTGCGAGCGGTTTTTCGACCCACGCTATTGTAGTCCAGCCGTTTTTAGATGTGAAGCATCTTATGGCGAAGCTTAATCCGACGGTGGTGGTGTGCGACGTGACCACCCTTACTGCGCATGCGCAAACCCTTTCAAAAAAAAAATTAAAATAAAAAAACCTCCTCTCCCCCTCTCTCTCTCCTCTAGGCATCTCTGCCCGCGGCGTCCACACCAAGGAGGATATAAAAAACTTGCTGGAGTGGAAGCCGCCTATGCACCCCTATGGGAGGAGTGAAGCCGCGTCAAGTGCGCGGCGGCCATCTTGCCAGTGGCAGAAACGAGCCGAGCGCTGCAGCAGTCATGCTTGTTCGCGCTGCGGATGAAGTTACTCGCGTTTATAATGCAATGAAAACAAGTAGTTCTGGTTGAAAATGTTTATTGCGACTTGTAAGCAGCCAAGTGTCATGTATAGAAGTCATTAAGCAGCGATGCTTAAATCAGACGCATGGTCAAAAACATGACAGGTGCCCTACTGGTGATTGCACATGATCGCTATTGACAAAAGTGGTCTCACGTTATTCTTGATCTATTCTCGGTTTCGCTCTTTAGTCATGTGGTGTATCCTCACTTTTACGTATTCTTCAGCGATTTGCTTGCACAAATTGTAGATGTGATTATCGAGCGGATCGAAATTAAGGATGCGCTTCTCCAGTTTATGGAACCACTTTTTCTCGGAGGAATTCACCAGATGAGGTGTTTGGTTCTTGACTTCATCGTTATGATGGTATCACATTCAGCCTGCAGCCGCCGCAGTCCCTTCTCAACTTCTTCGCACAGGCCAACGACGTCTTGCGACGGTGAAATAAGTCCACCTCGGCTCTTCCGTTTAATTAAAGGAGCCAGATCATCTGAGTACATGGCTGCGGTGCACTGTTCGCAGGTGTAGTTCGAACTTTTTGAACAATGAAGCCTGCTATGTATGGCACCACAGAAAAGGAGAGAGGCTTTCGGGCCAGTCAATGCGATATGTATATAGTGGTCATCGGGCTGCATGACTGATGTCCTGCGCATGTCAGTCAGCGTGCTTCTTGCATAAACCATGGCTGCAGTGGCGGTTGCATTCAATACGGAGACAATGTCTTGGGAGCACTTTCCAGAACTGGAAGACTGGATTCGTCTACTCTCGATTTCTGCAGCCCCGCTGCAGCTTAACACATCTCGCGCGAGAAAGCCAAGCGTGCGTGTCATGGTGTGATATACTTTGTAATAGTGCTCAAGGGCTTCTGAAGGCGCTGTGGAAATGCGGGAAACACGGAAGGTACACTTCCCGCCCGCAATCTGGTTGTTTGTCCGGTGCGGTCAGAGCACTCTGGCGCGAAGTGCACGGAGCATAGGCGATCTCCATCCTTCGCATTCCACTTTTCACGGCGAACGGCCCGCTCCCAAAGGCTCCGAACTTCGGGATCTTTAGAAAACCTGTCAGAAATATCAGGACTACTATTTTTTTTTTGCACGTTCATATCGCGTCAATTGCATCCCTCAGTAACGCGCGCGGAATGTCTTAGTTGAAAAAATTTTCGTGTACTTACAGGTGGAAAGTGAGGCCACAACCTTTATTCAGCCTGTTGGCACATCCGTAAGCCACGCAAGAGGCAACTATTGTCAAACCATTGGTGCTTATACGCCCGCACAGTCAAGTAACAACGCGCGAAAGCAGCACCGCGCGCGCGTCGCGGAGCGCACTTTTTGCCACTGGCAAGATGGCGACGGCCGGCTTCACTCGAAGAGCGCCGCCTCCACTCCAGCAAGTTTTATGTATCCTTCTAGGTCCACACTCCCACTGCGCATGCGCGTCCCCCCTCTCTCTCCTCTAGGCATCCCTTCCCATGGCGTTCACACTGTCCACTGCGCATGCGCGTCCCCCCCTCTCTCTCCTCTCCTACGCCCCCCCCCCCCCCTCTCTCTCTCGCCTCGCGACGCCGACGCAGGCAGCGTCTGCTAGCGAGTTTCTTGGTTCAAAAAACCGACTGCTCGCGCTGCACAACCGTTCACTGGCCACCCCGTATATATGGCAATGGATCTTGACCTCCAAGGTGGTGCCGGTGGGAGATTTCTCCTGTGCGTTGTTGAACAATAAAAATTCGCAGCGTGCGCGTTAACTAAAAGCGGAGTGCGGGTCTCTGTGTCCAGTCGGAGTCTTCAGCCTCTCATTGCCCATTAGCAGCGATTGGCATGTTCCAGTAGGAAACACCGCTCCATCACTGCGTGCTTCGCGCCTCCCCAGTTTTTCTCTCCTGCGCAACGCTGCGATGAGCGGCAGCGTCAACGCCGCCGCCAGTGTAAGCGTTAGCGCCCGCTGCTTCGCATCTACGCATGGTTCCCTTTAGCGGGAGATGGTGTAATTTTTTTCCTATAATTCTTACTTGATCACCTTCGTTCAGAAGTGGAAGTGGATACATTGTTCGGCTTGCTTGTGTGTGTTTCTTGACCTCAGGAGCCTGGCATTCGGCAAAATCGGGCAGTCGTCCCCTCAGCTTGCTGCCCATAAGCAGCTCGCACGGTGCTCTTCTCCCATTGTCGAGTGGTGCCATCCTCTAATTCAGCAGACCAATCCGTAAATCTTCTTTGTCAAACAATGTCTTCTTCAGCAAGCGCTTCATTACTTGCACTCCCTTCTCTGCTAGGCCGTTTGAACGAGGAAATCTTGCACTTGAAATTATGTGTTTGAAGTCGCACGTTTTGGTGAATGAGCGAACTTTTTGCGAGACAAACTATAGTCCGCCATCTGTGCAAACTTCGAGTAGAATTCCATGGCGTGCGAACATTAGTCCAAGTTGATCAATTACATGGCGGCTCGTCATTTGTGAAATGAGCTGCAGTTCGGGGTAGTTGGAGTACGCGTCATATACAGCAAGGTATGTTTTTCTGGCGTGTTGAAAGAGGTCCACTCCTACACGGGCCCAAGGCAGAGAAAGGGGACAGCCCGTTGGCAACAGTGGTTGATCTGGTTGCCGGTATGCAAATCGTCGGCACGTAGGACATTTAGATACCAATTCGGTTATTTGCGTGACCATGCCGGGCCAGAACATTAGTAGCCTTGCAATTCCTTTGCATTTCGCTATCCCTAAGTGCCGTTCATGAACTCGTTGTAGCATCGTTTTTCTGAGGTCCTTTGGAATTACGCCTTTGGATCCTCGCAGGAGTACGCCGCTAACGCATGTTAGCTCGGCTTCGAAAGATGATAAAGGCCCTATAACTTTGCGGCCACTTTCTAAAGCCTCGATCACTTTCCTCAGGTCATCGTCTTCCTTGGTTTCTTCTGCCAGGCGGTCCATCATTGCTGGGCTGACGAAGGTATTCAACACTGAGGTTGCATGGATTGTGACGTCATCGGCATCATGTTCACAGGCGCTCTCGTCACTGCCTGCTATCCCGGACAGTGCGTCAGCCAACCGCAAGTCCTCTCCAGGAACGTACTGCAGCGAGATGTCAAATGGCAGTAAACGCAGGAAAAAACTCTCTAGGCCTGGTGGCATGTCGCACAAGTTCTTTTGGGCAACTGCAATCAGAGATCGGTGATCTGTTTCGACTGTCGTGTGGAAGCCAATTATAAAATCACGGAACCCTTCACACGCGTATGTTATTCCCAGCGCTTCCTTTTCTATTTCCGCGTATCTTGACTCGGCGTCTTATAACGATTGTGAAGCGTTGGCAACTGGACGCTAGTTCTTGCTGGGCCGTAGCCAGGAATTTTTTTCGGGGGGTGCCACTTGTTGAAAGCCTTGAAAAACACCCATTTTTATTATTTTTCCTCGGTAAAACACCCCCTTCCATCCGAATTTCGGGGGGGGCTAGGGCTCCCCCCCCCCTGGCTACGGGCCTGGCTGCGCCTAGCGCGAAACTAGACGAGTCTGCTGTTATTTTCGATGGTCTTGACGTATCGAATACTGCGAGGACAGGTGCAGTTGATAAGAGGTCGCTTAATTCTTTCCACTCTTTATCATGCGCACTCGTCCAGTCAAACAGACGATCACGCTTCAGCAATGCGCGAAAGTTCCGCGTCCTTCCTCACATGTTTGGTATGAACCTTCCGAAACAATTTACAGCGCCCAGCAGCTTCTGCACTCCTTGCTTCGACGTAGGTAGTGGAAGTAGCTTGATGTGGGCGAGTTGGTGTAACATACTGGAAGAAATAACGTTGCGCAAACAACAAAAGGACGAGAAAGGAACACTTACAACAGACTGGCGCAAACTAACAACTGAAGTTTATTTGAGGAAACACTGATACTTATATATGTAACAAACTAACGTCATCATCAACACGTGCTCAAGCTCTATCGCGACAAGAAGGTAATTTCTTTTTCTTGGAGTGCTACTGATGCGCAACTAATGCAAGTGTCTCCTGCGCGCGCAATGTAAAAAGCCTCGAGGATCTCCCTCTCTAATCTATCGCCGGATCGTCCCAAGAATCTCGTCTGATTAAGAATTGGATGGCAGTTGCAGCGCTTACAGTGTTCTGCCATATGCCCGCCCGCGTTGTTGTTTACAGCCCAGTGGTGCTCCCGCGCCCTCTCATTGTAGCACCGCCCCGTTTGACCTATATATACTTTGTTGCATGTTAGGGGCACTTCATAGACGACATCCTTTTTGCACTGCGTGTACTGTACCGCGTGTTTCTTGGTGCAGGAATCCAGTTTGGCTTTGTTTATCATCGGACAAATCTTGGACAATTTGCACGGTGCATTGAAAACGAGATTCACGACATGTCTTTGTGCAACACTCTTCAAATTGTGTGAAACCTTATGCCAATAGGAAATAACATGCACCCTCCTTTTATCGGCTACTTTCTCTTGGCTACCAGCGTGCCTTTCCTTTTTGAGCTTTTGAAGAAGCTTCTCACATACGCTGGAAACTAAAAATGATGGAAATCCCGCTTGGGTCAGCCTGGTCACCCGATTTTGAAAGCTAATCTCTACTCTGTGATCGCAGGACTTAGTGCTTCCTTTAGGCACGTCATCGCGACACCCCTCTTGACTAACTTAGAATGCGCACTGTCATATGAAATCAGCCGCTTCGTCGCCCGTGGCCTGTACTCCCAACACACATGCGTGTTCATCAAAGTGAGCTTTAAATCTAGGAAGCAAATGCAATCTTCACTAGGCCTTTCGCACGTGAATTTTAGGGCCAGCGAAGTGCTTCTAAAGGTGTCTATTATTGCTTCTACTGTGCGCTCCAGCACTGGACTGGCAACTTCATTAACTTACCCAGACAGAGGGCTCCTCCACCTTTTCAATGATGCGGTGTCGTTCCATGCGTGCAAGCTCAGCGCGCATTGGCTCTCGAATGGAGTGCGGAACTCGACGCGTTGGCAACGCAACTGGCGTAGACCCTTCTTCTGGGCGTAGGCTGCAAGTCTCCTTGAAACATCCCAGACCAGCAAACAGCTGTGGAAATTCGCTGACAATCCTGGACTCCAGATGCCCTTGAACCTACAGGCACTGTGCCCTTGAGATTAGACCGAAGCGTTCACAAGTGTCCAGTCCCAAGAGCGCTTGCTTGTCTTTCTTAAAGACGAAAAAGTCTGTTGGCTTCTCGATTTCGCCGATTCTTAGCGGTAGAGTTACGACTAGAAAATGCTTGATTACACCACCGTCGTAGCCTGTCAATACCGTTGCTAAATGTCGTGTGTTCGCTGTCTTGCCGAGCTTGAGAACCAGGGAGTGGGGAAGGAAGATGGCCTGCGCTTCTTTGTACACCTTTAGCTTTGCGTCATGGTTGGCCAGCTTTGTGGCGACTATCCATTCCGAGTTTTTCGATACGCTGTTGGCGCTTACCACTAGAACTTGAAACTCGTCATCGGGTTCCTCGGTTTGTTCTTGTGGCGTATTATGATAGTCAACTTGCTGAACGCTCTTTCGCGCCTTGCAGCAAGCTGCAAAATGATTCTTTTTGTGGCAGACGCCACATATCTTGCCCCATGCCGGGCACGTCCTTGGTGGATGCTTGCGGGAGCTCCTTGGTTCCTGTTGTTTTTTTTCTGTACAGCGTTGAGCTGGGCTTCCTTGTGCTCCCAAGCTTGGTTTTGACTCTAAACAATTTCAGCCGTTTTACAGTACTCACTTGCCTTTTCCGACATGAGGTCCCGCTCTCGCAAAAGTCTCGCCCTGAGTTTGCTGTCCTTCCTGCCACACACCAGTTGGTCTCGAACCATTGAATTTTTCAGCTCTCCAAAATTTCAATACCGTGACTTTAGCTGAACATCTCTCAAAAATTGCTCAAATGGCTCGTCATCAACCTGCAGACGTGTTCTAAAGACATAGCGTTCGTATGTTTCATTCCGCTTCGGACTACAGTATTCCTCAAACTTCTGCACAATAACATCATAGTCCTCGCGTTGCTCATTCGTCAGTTAAAAGCTGTTAAAAACATTGATTGCTTCCTGACCTGCAACGTGAAGGAAGATTGCTGCTTTCTGGGCCTTTGTCTGTTCCTGCGTCGTTGTTGTGGCCTTGAAGTATAGCTCCATTCGTTAACGAAATTTTGTCTAGTTTTCTGCAGGAGCTTCGGAGAGCACCACACGCTCGGGCAGCGGCAGCGCTTCTTTGGTGGCTTTTCCGCTGGCGGGGCGCTGGACTTGTATTTCTGACACCATGCTTCGACAGGCAGACACAAGAGACCCAGAACAAAATTGATCTATTGTTGTAGCGTCTTCTCTCTTATAAGTAATACCGGCCTCACGGTTGCTAGACCAGCTACACAATTCTGATACAATCATGACACCAGAAATCTTCATTATGTCTGATGTTAGATCCCGTCGCTGCTTTGTCAAAGGTGTGCGTTGAGTGATGCAGTGTAAAACCAGGTGACGTGCTAAAATATTTCGGAGTGTGGGGATCCATACATGGATTGAGCATAAAAAAGTTATGCAGTCGCATTCAATGTAAAACCTGCAGGGAGTGTGGATCAGTGATTTTCCTATCCTTCCGCGACGCGCGCGTTCTCGGGCAAGCATGCTGGCGTACCAAACGTGCAGCCTGCTTAGCGTCTATGGTGGGAAAGGAAACGTGCCTTTCTGATGCAGTGATGCCCCCTCACATCCTCTTTCCCCTCCTTCACACCCGTACATTTCCCCTCCACCTCACTTTCCTTTCTCACCCCCTTGCTATACTGCACCACACACAGCCACGCTATGCTTTACTCTCCTCCTCCTCCTCATTCCCTCCCGCTCGCCCCCACGTCTTCTTTGCTTCTCACCCGCCGCGGCAGTCGCAGTTCGGCGAAGGCGCAATGGTAGAGGCGCGCGTAATCTGCGATATCATCATCATCCTGACTACGCCTACTGCAGGGCAAAGGCCTCTCCCATGTTCCACCAATCAAGCCGGTCCGGGGCTTTCTGCTGCCACGTTATACCTGCAAGCTCCTTAATCTCATCTCCCACCTAATTTTCTATCTCCTTCTCACGCGTTTGCCCTCTGTTGGAATCCTGTCAGTTACCATTAATGACCAGCAACCGGTTCTCCTGCCTGCACGGTACGTGCCCGGCCCAACTTCATTTCTTCTTGGTTTAAACTATGATATTCTTAACTCCCGTTTGTTCCCTGACCCACTCTGCACTCTTCCCGTCTCTTCAAGTTACACCTATCATTTTGCTTTTCATTGCTCGCGTCGTCGTCTTCAATTTAGGTTGAACCCTCTTTGTAAGCCTCCAGGTATCTGCTACGTTGGTTAGTACCGGTAAGATGCAGCTGTTATATACCCTCCCCTTGAGGGACAGTGGTAGAGTGTCATTCATGATTTCAGAATGCTTGCCGAATGTGCTGCAACCCATCCTTATTCTTCTAGTTATTTCACTCTCATGATTCGGCTCCGCGGTTACTACCTTTCCTAAGTAGACATATTCCTTTACAAATTCCAGTGTCTCGTCACCTATCGCAAAACGCTGTTGTTCTCTGCCAAGACTGTTGCACATTACTTTAGTTTTATGCACATTAGTTTTCACACCTCCTCTTCTGCATTCCGCGTCCAATTCAGAAATCATGAGTTGTAATTTGTCCCCTGAGTTACTCATCAAAGCGACGAACGTTGAATGTACGCCAGGTTGGTACAGGGTTTCATACGATATTTTCAATAAACTAGTTGTGAGTGTGCGCTTCTATGTCGTTTATCTGTTTTCGTATCCAGTCCTACCGTCCAGTTTTTTCACATGTTCATCAATGCGATGTCATCAGTGAATGGCAGGTTACTAGAATACTTTTCACCAACTCTTACCCCTAACACTTCCCAATCTGGCGCCCTGAACACCTTCTGTAAACGCTGATCGGCCTGTAATTTTGCAAGTCCATGACGCCCCCCTTTCTTGTGGATTCAGATTATATTGTCATCCTGCCAAGACCCTTGTACCCTCTCCGTCAAGAGGCACTTCGTATACAGAGTGGCAGTTTTTCCGGGAAGGAACACCAGATGGTCTAAATTATCGGAGCCCTCCACTACGGCGTCCCTCATAATCATATCATGGTTATTATTAACGTGATAGCGTTTAAGAGCTCGTTTCGCAGAAATTCCGGTGTCGGCGTCGGCGTTGGTGTCGTTGGTTGTGAGCGAAAAATCATCATCTTGTCCGTGACCAAAAAATCGAGAAAGATTCAAATAAAATAAATATTAAAAATTTCCGGGTCCGAGTGAGGATCGAACCCGGGCCGTCTGCGTGGCAAGCAGGTGTTAGACCACAGAGCCACGCCTCTGCTTGGAAATACAGGGAAAATAACTTACTCTGCTTGGAAATGCAGTGAAAATAACTTTCATGCTTCGCAAACGCAAGCCTCCTCTATATAGGCGTCGCAATATATCATGCAATATGCCAGGAATATTGCGTGGTACAAGCGTACATTGCCATCGGGCGTCAGAATGTTCGACTATCATAATGCTTTCGTAGTTTAAAGCAAACTGCACACACCTTACTGCGCGTATTCCCTTAACACCACGTAGTGGTTGCATAGCAAGTATGCACTAAGTGGTTGAACTAGGCACTCGGGACAGGATGTCGCTATCGCGTTCAACTCTTAAAGGCGAAGATTGAGGGTCCCTCAATTTTTATTATTAATATTATTATTGTTACTATTATCATTATTATTATTATTATTACTGTTCTTTTACCAATTTTTCGATATATCAAGTTAAGAAAACAGGCTCAGGAGCACTACGGCCATGGCGTGCCAATCATACTTCTCATGGCAAGTTAATCATGATTTTCATGATATGACCAGTCATTCATGTTCGTAATACAGTCATGGTATGCCATACCAATTTTGGTATAAATGCCATTAACGATACGGCCAGGAGAGCACGAAGTCGTAGGCGGCTAGATAGATAGATAGATAGATAGATAGATAGATAGATAGATAGATAGATAGATAGATAGATAGATAGATAGATAGATAGATAGATAGATAGATAGATAGATACGCACAAACTCGCTGAAATTCGTTAAGAAATACTTCGCAATTAAAAGTTCCGTCAACGGGAGTCGAAGCCACGATCTCTCGGACCGCGACAACAGATGCCCGGCACGCTATCTACAGCGCCACCGTCACGCACTTTGGAAGCTTTATATTCGCACCTATATCTTACACTTTTCCCGCACAATGCTCATCTTCACCAGGGTGGTGTCGGCGTCTCGGAGCGGCAAAGTGAAGTGATGTATCCTGACCATGGCCTCCGCCATTATCTCGTGCAACGCGTCAATTCTTCGCGTTCTTCCCACTCGGTGCGGTTCCAAAATGGGAAGTGAAGTTTTGTCAAAATTTTGACACACCGCGATGTGGCGACCTTCGTCCAAGCATGAACCTTGCTCATAGCATTTATCCATATAAAAAAAAAAAAAAAACGCCAGGCCTGTGCGGAATGCGCAGCACAGTCACAGCGAAAGGTGGAAGAGCGGCCTTTCTAGAGTCTTTTTTAAACACTCTTGGGACCACTACTACAAGCACAGTTACATAATATCCACTGCGCCTTAAATCATCATAATTTTTGTGTTGTGGGGAAGCGCCCACTATGCCATCATTCGTCATTTTTAGGAAAAGCGCGGTACGCGGTACACACCTGTAACGCATTATGTGCACTTTGTTGATGCTGTGGCTGACGACGATCAAGACTTATGCCTGAGGCTTTTGTAATGGGTTGGAGCATTGAATGACCCACTCGTTACGCAATGAGCATTGTGTGACTCCTCCTTGTTACTTTACTGTTATAAAACGCTTTAGTACATATGTTAACGCGATTCCTTACCCGACATGAAGCCTGCATAGGGTCAGTTTGCAGCGCAGTTTCAAGCACCGGCGTAATTCAGTGGTAGATTGCTGGGCTGCGCGCAGAGGGTCCGGGTTCGATTCCCATTCTGTGGTAGGTATATTTATTTATTTAGTTTTTTTTTTTCTTATTTCGCGCGACAGTGGTTACGGACACCGGCGGCAGCGGCAGCGGCGGACAACTACGGCACAAAAACGACCCTTGTTGTGATCTCATAACAGCTTTCGTTGAAGAGAACTCTGCGCGAGCGCACCCCTCACCTGGCTCTTACGCCGCGTTCCCTGCTTACGCTAGCCAGGAGAAAAATCGCAGCGGGGCTAGAGAAGAGACACGACGCGCGTTGCGCTTCCCTCCAGTCGGGCGGTGGTTTTCAATAACTCTTTTACGTGCCGCGGAATGGCTACGTTAGCAAGTTTGGCGTTCAAACAGCGACACTGTTCTGACTGTCCTGCCGGTTTGACTAAATACGTTCTCACCGTTTACTGCAGCTACAAGGAAGGTTTGTTCAATCGTTGGTGATGGACGTTAGTCGTCGAGATTGAGATTTACCACCAAGAGTCTATGTTGATACATCAAACGTTAAACGTTTCCGTAGCTGCCAAACGCCATTAGACATTAGCTCTCTTATATCAATGTACAGTAAACAATCAACTAGCTATGTAAGGACACGTTTTACTTTCGTGTTGTAACGATTCCACTGACGGTGGGATCAACTGTGTTTTAGATGCGAAGCATCTTATGAACGAGCTCTGTGCCCCCCCATTGTCCGCCGTGGCCAATGACGATGACGATGACGCTGTCATCACGGCACGGCACATGCAAGGTAACCATTATACGCCATGGAGATGGCGATGACGCTGATCACGATGAAGAATAAGCGCGTTCCAGACCACACATTCCGTTTCTGCCATCATGACACAGCACATGCAAGGTACCCACTATACGTCATGACGATGACGCTGATCACGATGAAGTATAAACACGTTCCAGACTACAAATTCTGTTTCTGCCATGGATGAAAACGATCGTGAACGCGCTCTCGCCCGGGAAAGGCAAAGCGCCAACGCCGACAACAACGGCAAACCATATTGTATATACTATACACACGCGTTGTCACTCATTACATTACAGTGTATCGCATACTACTCAGGGTTCCCTGTTTTTTTTTGCTAACCAGGTTCTATGCTTGCTATTGCTACATTATTTCTGAAAAACTTGTTAATTTCTTCTCCTCACCTAACTCGCTATCTCACCTTGCCACGCTTGTCTTTTCTCAAAATCCAATATGTTACTCGTGATAAGAGGCATTTATTCTCAGTAGGCATACTGTATACGCCGTTTAAGGTTCTTGTATTTTATTTATTTTTTATTTATTTACACATACAGCCATCTCATTGCGAGACATTGTAGGGGTGGGTACTGAAGTAGTAAGAAAATTAGGCATAACATGAAACAAATTAGCCTATGCAAGAACGCTAGACTGTGCGATTTAACGAGCACATAAAACACAGCATATCCGCGGAGTGAATGATGATGAGTGGGCGAAGCTCCGGAAGTACATCATCAAAGACGTGATGGTGGTTGGTGGCATGTGGTCAAACGATATGCATGTGAGAACATATCGCGATGCCATATGTTGTATGGCATCGCGATCGTCATCGTCATCAGCAGGTGGCTACTACATAGTGGGTACATTCCATGTCCCCACTATGATGACGCTGCCCTTATGGCAGCGTCATCCCCATGTGTTGTATGGCATTGCAATCGTCATCGTCATCAGCAGGTGGCTACTACATACAAGGGACGCACGACCGACAGGCTAAGGAGCTTCGCCCCTAAAAGCAAGGTATACAAATGCGCGTATGACAAATCAACATTACATCATATTGTCACGTGGTCGTGACGTTGGTGAAGGCAGCAGTCGGTATTTACTAGACGAAACTGTTTATTTGGCCGAACTTGTGGCCAGTAAACGGAATGGTCTGATTAGAGCAATACACACTGGCACTGAAAGTGGCGAACAGAGCGCCGGCCGTCGATCAACTGACAAGCGGTGAAGCGCGTCGGCATTTATACGTGTATCATCGAAAATTCCAGCCTTATCACTCGTTGTCGCCAAGCTCTAGAATAAGCTCTAGTGTTCGCGTCTTCCGAGCAATCTTAACAAAACGATCTACAATAATCACGAAGCTTCTCGCACAATGAGACGCGGTTTGCACTGAGCATTGCTGACAGTCCTTGTGGGCTAAAACCGAATACAGCAAAAGCGAAAAATAAGAAAAGTGCGTGGCAATATAACAAATAAAGGCACAAATAAAAAACGCACACCACGCATTCGGAACTCATGAGGTGCATGCGGATGCATTTCTTCCAGAAATTGTGCGCAAATCGGCGACGCTTACGTTAACGCCTACGGATTGACGTTTTAAAAATTTAGTCAAATTTGAAGAAAAGAAGCCTTACGTAGCCGCGACGTACACTGTCAATTTTTATGAAAGGGAACACGCGAGCGCGTGGCCCGCGCGTTCCGGCGGCTGCTTGCAGCGCCTTCAAGCGTGAGCGATAGCAACCACAGCCTATTTTCGTGTCATCTAGTGGCGAACAAAACAACCAATCATAAGTGATATGCCGCCCACAGAGTCGATTCAGCCGGCTGCAAGATTGCAACCCCCCTCCCCTTCAAAGTGACTACGCAAGAGGCTGGGCCAGCGGCGTGTCGTCTGCTGCTGGTAAACTATGCTTGGCACGCGAGCGCACTCGAAATGGCCTGCCGCTTGGCTTTCACGCCTTGCGCTTCGGCTGATTTAGAGTGGTTTAGGCGGCAGTGGTGCAGTGAGGTGAGCTTTTTTCCTGGTGGTTTGCCGTCTTGAAATCCCTCACCGAATGTCATGGTGAACCTTTTAGATAGAATCCCACTTTGCCGACATCGTGTCGCCTGCCAACACAAAAATTACACCATCTCCCGCTAAAGGGAACCATGTGTAGATGTGAAGCAGCGGGCGCTAACGCTTACACTGGCGGCGACGTTGACGCTGGCGCTCATCGCAGCGTTACGCAGGTGAGCAAAATGGGGAGGCGCAAAGCACGCAGTGACGGTGTTTCCTACTGGAACATGCCAGTCTATGCTAATGGGCAATCAGACACAGAAGACTCGGACTGGACAGAGAGACCCGCAGTCCGCTTTTAGTTAACGCGCACGCTGCGAATTTTTATTGTTCAACAACGCAGAGGAGAAATCTCCCACCGGCACCACCTTGCAGGTCAAGATCCATTGCCATATATACGGGGTGGCCAGTGAACGGTTGTGCAGCGCGAGCAGTTGGTTTTTCAACCAAGAAACTCGCTAGCAGACGCTGCCTGCGTCCGTGTCACGAGGCGAGAGAGGGGGGACGCGCATGCGCAGTGGGAGTGTGGACGCCGCGGGCAGGGATGCCTAGAGGAGAGAGGGGGGAGCGTACGAGAGGAGAGAGAGGGGGGACGCGCATGCGCAGTGAGAGTGTGGTTGCCGCGGGGAGGGATGCCTAGAGAAGAGAGGTGGAGAGGAGGTTTTTATTTTTATATTTTGAAAGGGTTTCCGCATGCGCAGTAAGGGTGGTCACGCGGCACACCACCCCCCACCACCACCACCACCGGATTAAGCTTCGCCATAAGATGCTTCACATCTAAAATTGGCCGCGTATCTTCGTGCTTCGCTGCAAATGTCGTCGAAAGACAATAGTCTTGTGCCGGCCGTACTACTATGTTTTGCCTTGCCTCAGACAGCGCCTACTCTACGTTGAATTGGCCGCATCTGGCTGGCATTTTCAGCGCAGCGTAAAAAAACACTGGGTTTTTAGAATTGCGTAGCTATGTATTTTCTAATAAAATAACACACGACTTGACACTTACATATTAATGTTGCGCCTAATGTATGCGTAGTATTTGCTTTTTTGATCGAATATGTTCACAAGTATGAACGCATACACCAGTTCAAGATGGCTGGACGTTCAGAAAGTGGTTACACTTTGACCGAGTAGCTGAATCGGGTTACCGACAGACAGACAGACAGCCAGACCAAAATTTTTGCGTTCAAGTATCTCAAGAAAGACTATCGTCTTTAAAAGTACTAGTATGTCAGTGCTTTATGCTTTAAGGTCCTGCACAGTGCCGCTGGGGGTCTTGATGAGAGCGCGAGATGGTGCTGCGTAGCAAACAGGAGAAAAGGTCTCGCGATGGTTTTGGCGATTTTCATCGATATTTATAAGTAACGTAAAAGACGTGAGCATGAAACGTGAGAAGAAATAATTTCAATTACTTTATCGAAACTGAAAGAAATACGTCAATTGTCGTTTTACTTTTGACATCAACTGACAAAAAAAGTACCACATTGCAATACTTGTCAATACTTAGTGCCGTAACTATTTGTGGACATGACAGCTGCCACTCCAGTTAGTAGGAAATCACACAGAGCGGCCGTTAGGGACGTGTCACTTCTCAGCATCTCCCCCTCCTCCTTCATGACAACCCAAAGGTCGTCCGCCCAAAGTCCCTGTAAGGACCGGACCGCCAGCGCGCTTTTCAAAAGTGCCCAGACGTTTTATACTATGCTCAGATATGAGACGCCCCTAAACATTGACAAGTGTCGCAATGTGCTACTTTTTTTCTGTTCGATAAGGGATTTCAAAACGGCAACCCACCATGAAAAGTTCATCTGGCTGCACCGCTGTTGCCTAAATCAATGAATCAGCCGAAGCGTAACGCGTGAAAGCCAAGCGGCAGAGCTTCCCCGTTTCGAGTGCGCTCGCGTGCCAAGCATAGTTTACAAGCAGCGGACGACACGCCGCGGGCCCGGCCTTTTTCGTATTCGCCTTCAAGGGGGAGGGGGTCGCAATCTTGCAGCCGGGTGCATATCACCCATGGCTGGTTGTTTTGCTCGGCACTAGATGACGCGAAAAGAGGCTGTGGTTGCTCCCACTCACGCATGAAGGCGCTGCAAGCAGCCGCCTGAGCGCGCGGGCATCGCCTTCACGTGTTCCCTTTCATAAAAATTGACAGTGTACATCACCCCAAGAAGCACGCTCAGTAAGACGCTGAAAAACAAGGCTGACATTAAGGCCAAGGCAGACAAAGCGCTGTTTCCATTGATACGATACTTTCTCTCGTATAACCAACTCCTGCATACAACCCCGCATCCCCAATTACGAACTACGGATAAATACAAACTAAAAAACTTTAAAATGCAGGGAAGGCGTCTATCTTGCATGATCACGAGGAAGTTCCGAAATTCACGCCCCCCACTACAATAACTTCATTAAAACTTCCATATCAATTTTTTTCCAACACATCAAACTAACTCCTGTTTTTTAAGGGGGGGGGGGGGGCGCAGTTCGATATATGCGGGATCGACTGTACATATGTTAAATTTTTGACGTACCATGCTCTTCGTTATATTGCAATGTACCGAAACATGTTCAGAGGCTGTTGCTGTGCATGCTTAACTTAATCTTAGACCGTGGGTTGAGTCTTTTACATATATTTTAAGGAATGAACACCGGAACTGAGTCACTACTCTTGTCGCGATCGCATGTCTTCGTTGACCGGCCGCTCGCATCAGATTTTCTTTGGATCAAATCTCTTATTTTTGGAGAAAGGTTATGAAGCAACATAGCAGATGTGCTTACCTCTGTCTTTATCTTTATAGGCGTAGATATATGGTTGCGTGAGCGGCGGCTTAATCGCTGCCATACAGAACTTCATTATTCTACATAAACAAAGAAGATATATAAGAGAGTGATGTCTACAAGTACAGCTGCTTAATAAACGCCATTACTTAAGTAGTTTGCAATATCGACGTGTTCACTTAAAACCATTTGACATGCTTAAATTGCAGACTGGAGCGGTAAAGTGGACGTTTAGTGGAATGTAAACCAATTAGTTTTGCGCATTCAATTTGCCGTAGCTTCATCAGAAAAACGTGGTTTTCTGTGAACCAACGGAACAGAATCGCTCAATGGTAGTATATTTTTCTTGTTTTCTTGCACTGCTCCTCCATGCCGCACAAAGCCACAGTGTACCAAAGACAAGAAGTTACAACCTGCACCTCGTTCGTTGTTTCATTCAAAAAATTCTGAACAGGCTTTTTTTTGGCTGCTCATGCATGGTAACACAAAATTACGTCGCACATTATTTCACAATGGTTCCGCCTCCGCCAAAATACCAGGCTATGAAACACCATAGGGACATAATGATACTCACTGATAACCGTATTTTGTGCCTTCTCTGAAAATTCAAGCATTGCAATAATTAATATACCTTAATATTATAAATTCACATTCAAGTAAAACACATCGTTTGCTACATTACATATGAATGTTGTCAAGAGCAGCACATTCGAATAATTTATTGGAAAGTTAAGTATCATCTTCTTTTTCCAATACACAGAAAGTTCTTCCAAGTCAACCAAAAAATATGAAGAAATACTGAGAAGATGCAGATAAACTGAAGGTAGCCAAAGAATTATTGCCGACGCGAAGTGGGTAAATGTTCAATAGCAGTAAAAGCTCGGCAGACTTCACGCATTGTGGGAATGGGTCTTATGCGAAGCGGACGACGCGTAATTGCCTTTGCTGTATTTTTTGTGGCTTTGAGCTAAGCGTTACTAGGTGGATTATTCTGTTCTTTATAAGCAAAGTAGTGGCATGCTCATCACGGGCTTACCAGGAACGTCCGCTACAGGGGCATTTAAAGGGTAACTGATGCTCAGAGGTAACGTCAACACTCATGCTCTTTTCGTCCACTTTCTGTTCTTCACATTTACATTACAATTACTTCTAATAGCTTCCCCTATACTTTCCTTGGCATCTTTGTCTGTTTGTTCTCATTAATACTGTGTTTATCAAAGCAAACGAGCCCTTAAGTTTACAATTCTTTCCTACACAGCGGTCAGCATTATCAAAACGAAGTGCACTTTACGGTGATATGATGTGAGTATCACACATAACTTTCGTTAGCGTATTGCTTCGTGGTCGAGCAAGATTTTAATATAGCTTCCTGAATCAGTGAATTAAGATGTAATGTTTATTAGACCACTATAAAAGGGGAGCCAACCCTGGACCCACAATTGGTGTCCACCTGAAGTGACTCGTGCATCATAGGAGTACCCATATAATGCTTATTGCTTTGTTAGATAATTAGATCGTCCGCACTGCCACCTCAACTGATGTTGCCCAGATATCAGGCCTGCACAAGGTCTTATTACAAAGCAGTTTCAAGACCTAGAGTGGCTCTGTGGTAGAATACCTGACTGCCACTCAGACCGCTTTGATTCGATTCCTGCTGGGATCCTGATTTTTATCTTTTGCATTCGTCGGGTTAACGCAGCCAACATCGGTTTTTCTTAACGCTCTCGCATTTAAGTTACCAATGGCTGTTTCGCTGTTCCTGGGTAGATTAAACCTGTCGATAAGATGTGGCACATACCCGTATAGCGCAGTGCGTGGTATACGAGTATGGGCCACACGTGTCTGGAGGAAAGGGTTTGACGACATACGCAACAGTATTTGCACATTATTTATGTAATGCCTAGACAGTAGTATTTGTCGCACCCTTCCCCCCCCCCCCCCCACCCATACCAATTGTGGTGTACACCACGTTAAGGAGGCTATCACGAGAGCACACAGACGTAGGCGGCTAGATAGATAGATAGATAGATAGATAGATAGATAGATAGATAGATAGATAGATAGATAGATAGATAGATAGATAGATAGATAGATAGATAGATAGATAGCAGCATTTGTTGGGCTAACTCTTGCCTTTTTGTTTTTTACTGGACCAGTGGTGGGTAGTGGCATTTAACGAATTTTCGAAGTGAATACCCGTTTAGGATGATGATAGTGTCACGTGGTCGTAACGTTGACGAAGGGAGCAGCCGGCGTCTTCAAGGTGAAACTCTTTAATTTGGCCGGACTTGTGGCCTCGAAACGGAAACTCAAATTACAGCAAACAATGCACGCTGCACATTGATAACGGCACACAGAGCGACGGTCGTCGAAAAACTGATCATCGTTGGGACGCGCAGTCTTTTATGCATCACTCGTCGCACTTTCCAGTCTTATCACTCGTGGTCGCGTAAGCTTGAGTGTTCGTGTTTGGCGCGCAATTTGAACAAAATGATCTACTATAATCGTGAAGCTTCTCGAACACTGCGCCGAGCATTGCTGACAGGCTTTGTGGGCGTAAACAAAATGCAGCCAAATTTGAACAACAAACGCGCGTGGCAATTTCCTTCTCTGAAAAAGTATCGCCCCGATGCTTAAAACAGAGCATGGAACAAAAATTCATGCTACAATAAATGTCGACAATAAAGCAAAAAAAAAAACTTGAATCCGTAGGTTCGTTAACGGGCGTAGAAAGGTTTAAGGCGAACCACATGCACATCCTCGGGCGTGCCTGGCGTCGCTGACAGGTCGTGAGGCCGTCGGGGACAACCTCGTAGTCGAGTGCGCCGAGACGTCGAAGTACCCCATGGTCCGAAGTATCGTCGCAGAAGATTTTCTTCAAGTCCGCGTCGGCGTATTGGTGTTCAGACCCACACAGGTCAGCGGGTTGCTACTCCTTGTGGCGTCGGCGAAGATCATAGTGACGGCTGTCGATTCTCTTCTGGTTTTTGATACGCAGGTGGGCGAGCTGTCGAGCTTCTTTGGCACGTTGCAAATAAGTGGCGACGTCGAGAATGTCTTCGTCGGTGGTAGCTGGCAGCATTGCGTCGAGGGTCATTGCCGTGCTCCTACCTTAGACCAACTTGTACGGCGACAACTGTGTCGTTTTTTGCATTGCCGTGTTGTACACGAAGATCACGTGCTGCAGGATGGCAGCCCATGTCTTGGTATCAACGTTGTCGATCATGGCCAGCATGTCGGCGATGATCTTGTTTAGACGCTCGGTCAACTATATACTTTTCAACTATTTCAACTTTATACTTTTTGAACAAACATAAAAAGGAATGCACACAAAACGACCATACTGTCATCTCTATTACATTTCTAATAGCTGATTCGAATTCTACATCACTAATTAAGAGTCTAAATCACAAGGTGTGGGTCCGAGCTAGTTGGTACTCCATGATCAACTGCTTCTTGCGCGAAAATTTTCAAGACAACGGAAGAAACAAACACAGACGGGCGCAAACTTCCAACTGAATTTGTTAACGAAAGGTGACATATATATACTTAAAAATGACAAAACAAAAACACCACTGGCACAGGTGCGCGGTGTGTCAGCGCGCATTCGCTAATCATATCCCCAGATGAAGTGCTCCTTCCAAGAAGGCATTTCCTTCTCTGTCAATGACACTGATGTCACGCTCACGCAATTGCTGCCCTCCCGTTGTATTTGAACTGCCTCCACAATCTCTCGCGTGCGCTTATCGCTGTCATGAAAAACGGTAGTGCACTGATCATACACGGGTTTGCACCCACACTCTTGGCAATGAGTGCCAAATTTCCATCCCTGCCTCCTTCCACCCTGTTCGCCCACCCTTAGTACTAAAGAAATGTTCTTTAGTGCTAAGGCCCATAAAGAAGGGGTGCCCTTTCGAGTAATCGTGACCGAAAGGAATACAGGGCAGAAATCTGTTTCGCGGTTCTTGCAGTCTAACTTGAAGGTGTTGAAAATGGAAGACCCGTTCGGTATCAGGAATTCAGAACAAGTGGTGAAATTTTCGGTGCAGCATGCTGGGCTGGTATTCAAGGCTTTTTCTGTAGATATTAAATACTTATATTATTCACTTCCGCATTATCTAGTGTTAACCTGTGTTGAAGACTCAATTTCGCTTTTTTGGAGCAGTACGCTTTCAAAATGAATGTGGAATATGTGTTCAGCAATTTTCTGGATCTATTGGCCCTATACCTTAATTCAACTTACGTTCAATGGAACGATGGTCTATACATACAAAAGACAGGAATGTGTATTGGTTTCTTCATTGCGCCTGTACTCAGCAACATTGTCATGGCACATTTGGACAGGGTTTTCGTTGAAAAGTTAAAAGACACAAACGGGATAAAGGTGTTTCGCTATGTGGACGATTTTTTGGTTGTTCTAAACAGTGCTGATGATGTCTTTTCTGGTGATGTGGCTCGGACGTTGGCAATATTCGAAGATTGCCTAACACACCTAGTGGTCACGCACGAGTTGCCAGATGAGAGCCGTTTTAAGTTTTTAGATCTCTGCCTCATTTTTTGAAGAGCTCACGTGTGCTGAATGAATGCACCGCGTGGCCAGAAACCATTACTACCCGTTAGGTCTGCCCACACAAAATTGGAGAAGAGAGCCATAATCAGCTCCTGTCTTAACAATACACTCAGTAAGACGTGCAAGCACGGTCGGCACCAAAGCTTCAGTGCGCAGGCGTCTCACCTGACGTCAGCAGGTTACCCGCAGGATACGATTGCGGCTGTGGCTGATGCTCTTCGGAGGACGCAGAAGAAAGGCGAGGCTGTTTCGCATGAGGATAATCAGGAGAACACGCGACCTAGAAAGATGGCGGTGATTCGTTACTTGCATGGCATCGCGCACAATCTTAAAAAGGTTGGTGCAAAAGCCGTCGTACAGGTGGTCATGTCTGCGCCTGAAAAGCCGTCCAAACTCTGCATCACCACAAGCCCATTCATGCCTAAAAAGGAAAAATGCGGCGTCAAACACCGAAACAGGTATATTGACTGCACGAAGGAGGTCGTATACAGGTTGCCACTCTCGTGTGGACGACCTTACATTGGTCGTGTGGACTCTCGTTGCCACTCTCGTGTGGACGACCTTACATTACCGCCTGCGTGAGCATGAGAACAGGATGGAAGGAGACAGGGATGGAAAGTTGGCAACTCATTGCGAAGAGTGTGGGTGCAAACCCGTTTATGAACAGTGCACTACTGTTTTTCATGACGGCGATCAGCGCACGCGAAAGATTGTGGAGACAGCCCAAATGCAACGGGATGGCAGCAATTGCGTGAGCATGACATCAGTGTCATTGACAGAGAAGGAAATGGCCTTTTTTGAAGGAGCACTTCATCTGGGGGATTGATTAGCGGATACTTTCGTTCTGGCTGTCGGCGTCCGGGGTTGCACTTGAGCTTCGCTGGAGCCCTCCAGGCGTAGCCCGGGAAGGAACTTGAAACGAGGGACCGGAGCGCAGCCGATGTCGATTATGTCCAGACGGAGTCACTATGTGTTTTCCTTTGGCCCAAAGCAAGATTCGATTGCCTCGAGCTCTAAGCCAGCTTCTTCGAAATTTCGCTGCCCTCTCCCGAGATTCAGTCGAGGTCAAACTAGGAAAGGAGTTTGTTTCTGCCCCGCTTGCGCGCACGGTGTTTACACTGAATTTTGCCCGACACCGGCACCGCGGCGCCCGCGCAGCAGGCCACTTCGTGTGCTTTGCTGTACGATTTGAGATGCCCGCACAGGGGTGCGACCTCGCATTTGCACTGTCTGGCAACGTCTCTTGGCACGACTTCACTTGGTGTTTGGTTATTCGTTTAACATACTGCAGCCTTAAAAGGCTGTGGCAGGAGTGGAAGCAGAATATAAAAATTGCAATACAACACAATATCTAGAGAGCATGAATATCAATAGTTATTCAGGTTAGAGCACAGCATCGGCCTGAATTTTCGGCCCGCCCGGCCCGGGCCTCAAACTCGCTTAAACTGACCCACCCGAACCCAGCCCGGTGACTCAAAACGAGACCCGGGACCGGCCCATACCCGAGGGAAAAATTCCCCTACCTGGCCCGGCCCGGCCCGACAGTAGACAGGGCCCGACAGGGGCACGAGCCAATAATCTATTTGGTGTTGCTCGAACATGGAATTGACAACAAGCCGTTTATCACCTTGTTGGCGCATGCTTCACTCACGATTAGCCTAAGGTGATTTCTTGTGAAAAGGGGCTCGCGGTGGAAACAGCTGAGCTGATATACCAGATGCAATGCATGTTTGTTCGGCAATGGTACACTGTACCTACTTTTTCTGCAAATACTAGATGGTCGGGAAGAATCAATGAATAAAAAGGCGAGACCACAAGAGAATAAAAATTGATTGACGTTGAGGGTCCCGGAATGGGAACCTTGTTCACAATCATTGTGAGCAAAGCTCCCGTTGTGGGGGCCGAAACGTCAACTATGGGGATTACGGGCGTTTTGTAGCAAACATTGCAGCAAACAGAGTGGTTTGCCGCATGAGTTAAGTTTCAATATAAAGGACAATAAAAATAGAGGTCCCAAAGAAGACAACGCCCTCTTCCCTTTGTTTTCATGGTGCTATATTAAAATTTATAGCATGCTCTCACGACAAAGACAATCGTGCACCCTTCTGGATATTTAGCGCCTGTCTTCAGCATAGTAGCACCTTGCCGCAGCAAGAGAAATAGAGAAAGAAAGCCACGTTCATTACGTTGTTGTAACTACACTAACCTAGAAAAAAATTATAATGAACCGTGCGCACCACGTTTAGGTTTAGAAATACGTACAGCAACCGAAAGGACAGACAGACAGACACAGAACTTTATTGAGGTTCTGAGGAACACTACCGCTCAAGGCGGTAGAGCAGCGGGCCGCTCCCACGTCGGAACGGGTAGGCGGAGCCTCATCGCCGCGTCGTGGGCCCTCTGGACGGCCCTGAGTTGATTTAAAAGTTCTGAGCTCCGTAGCGCACAGCTCCATTCCTCTTCGGTAGTGCGTTGAGAACTCTGTAATGAGGGGCACTGCCAGAGCATGTGGTCTAACGTAGATGCGGAGCCACAATCTGGGCATGTTGGATAAATGCTTTCAATGAACTGGCTGTGGCAATGAAGGTTCCATATGACCTGGTTTAAAGCATGCGGAGGGTAGATGCCTGTGCTGAGTGTGCTCTAGAGAGAGTTTCACATGAGGAAGAGGGAAGACCCTTCTGCCCAGCTGGTAATGTTGAGTCATCTCGTTGAAAGTTAGGAGAACGTCCCTAAAGCCCGCTAGGTTGGAGTTTGAAGATCCCCCAGGCTGCTCAGCACGGTAAGTTCGCGTGCTCGGGCGTGGGCGATCTCGTTTAGGTTGGCCATGGAGGCCAGATGTGATCCGAGGTGAGCCGGAAACCAAATGATGTTGTGTAGAGAAGTATCCCTATGACCTAATATACTAGTTATTTCAGCTGATACCGATCCAGACGCACAGGCTCGGACCGCCGCTCGTGATTCTGTGTAGATGTGTTGCCGGGAATCGTCAAGGAGAGCGAAAGCTATAGCTACCTGTTGTGGGTAACGCCCTGGTTTGGGCGAAGATGATGCATAGCTCGGGCGCACGAGTTCACGCGCTCACGGCGGAATGGTGGCCGGCAGTGAAGCCCGGGACTCCGCGCAGTAAAGGTGGATTTTCTCACTCTGCCTCTGTGTACTTTCTGAGGGCTTCAACCGACCCTTGGCCCTGAGCCTACATTTGGCGCCCAACGTGGGGCCGGGTGGTAGTTGTCGGAGAGGGACACCGAGGTCCTCTTGTGGCAGGCCTAGCTTTTGCTTTGCGAGTATTTTTCCTTTTTTCTTGTTAGCGGTTGTGGTGTGCTTCAAGGTCTTGTTTGTAGCCGCGTCTTGCGTGAGTACATTTCTTTTTGCCAAGGACACCCGCTCGACTTGCCGAGAAGCCTCGAGGACTGATGTGGATGGGCCTGGAGTCGAGGACGAGGCGGGAGCTGATGGCGCGGCAGAAACCGGTGGTCAGCAGCCATCACTTGGCGAGACCACTTCATCGTCTCAGGATCCACCCGTGCCTCTTCTCGAGACCCTCAGGTCTTGGTTCGCAGACGTTTCTGCTCTCGTGCACGATGCTCTCGCGCGCACGCAGCCCACGGCCCTGCCAAAGTTCGACGTTCGACTGTTTACCGGGCAAGCCGCTGGGACATCGGTCATTGATTTTCTCGACGACCTTTCCGTTTACAGGTCCGTTCTGGGCATCTCGGAGCTCCATTTGCTCCAGCGGTTCTGCCCGTTGCCCTGGCGGGTGTTGCGGAACAATGGCGACGTCTCCAGCTCCCGTTCCAGTCCTGGAACCAGTTTGTCACGGCATTCTGAGCAGAGTTCCTGCCGGTAGACTATGACTACCGTATCCGGCGTGAGCTCGACGCCCGAACGCAACATCCATACTAGGGTCTGCGAGAGAATGTTCGGGCTATGCAGGGTTTGTTCCGTGGGGCTGATACCACAGCTTCCGAGACTGTTAAGTTCTCGCACGTTCCGCCGTGAGCGCGTGAACTCGAACGCCCGAGCTATGCGTCATCTTCACCCAAACCAGGGCGTTACCCACACAATCGTTGAGGCCGCCGTGGCTCTCCTTCCCTCGGCCCGTCCGGACCTCCTGGTGCACGGGGCCCTGTCAGCCCCCATCTCGGTGTCGCTTCTCAACCTGTCACGACAATCACCAGTCGGCGACCTTCTTGACTTCGAAGAATGAGCCGCTGCTCGTCAAGGGGGAGGATGTAGTGTGGGTAACGCCCTGGTTTAGGCGAAGATGATGCATAGCTCGGGCGCGCGCGTTCACGCGCTGACGGCGGAAATGTGGCCGGCAGTCGATCCCAGGACCCCGCGCAGTAAATGTGGATTTTCTCACTCTGCCTCCATGTACTTTCTGAGGGCTTCAGCCGACCCTTGGCCCTGAGCCAACACTGTTAAGCTTTAGCGGGAGTGGCATTCCTGATAGACGCGGAGTGGGTAACACAACCTGCGTGATCAACTGCGACGACCGAGAAGTTAACCGGTTGACCGTAGTGCGCCGCGTCTACGAAGCATGCAGACTCCGGGTTTGCACCAACGTCTTTAAGCAGGGCTTCACCTCTGAACTTCCGCCTACCTGCGTTGTGCTGCGAGTGGACGTTGCGGGGAGACGGAGAGACCATAATGTAGGCACTTTGCTTCTTAGTGAGACTGCGCTTATACTCCTCTTGTAGAGCCACACTATACTCTAGGATGGCCAGGATGCGCCTGCCTGCGGCCGAGGAGGAGAGCCTGGCCATCTAAGCCGTATGCTGTGCCTCGACGATCTCTTCCAACGTGTTGTGTATATCTAGCTGCATGAGGCGTTCCGTGCTACTATTCGAAGGGACCCCAAGCACTCTTTTGATGCTCTTGCGGATCAGCAGATTAATGGCCGTACCATGCTGAACCGAAAGGAAGAAAAAAATATTTGTCATACCATTCTTTTCACGCGCACCACTGCCTTTATACACGTTAGCAGTTTTTTGTGGCATATTTTACAGCTAGTTTCTTCACGTGTCACTGAGCAAAAAATCAATTAATAAAAGATAACAGCTCTAAGCATGCCATGCGCTGTTCTTTCACATATTTCACAGTCCGTCCCTCCTTCCCGCGTCCCACACCAGCACAGCGCATGCGCGTCCACTCTCTCTCCTATGCTCAACCCCTTTCTCTCCTCTAGGAATCCTCTACTCTGCGGAGCGGCCCCCGCGTCCCACACCTCCCACAGCGCATGCGCGTCCCCTCCCCCTGTCTCTCCTCGCCTACGCTCACCCCCTTTCTCTCCTCTAGGAATCCGCTACTCTACGGAGCGGCGCCCGCGTCCCACATCCCCACAGCGCATGCGCGTACTCTCCCCCCTCTCTCCTCTAGAAATCCTCTACTATACGGAGCGGCTCCCGCGTCCCACACCCCTACAGCGCATGCACGTTCCCTTCCCCTCTATCTCCTCTGCTACGGTCCCCCCCCCCCGTTCTCTCCTCTAGGAATCCTGTACGGAGTGGCGCGCACGACAGGTGGTGCGACAGCTGCATGCTCCGCTGGGGGGCGTCACGGTAGTTCCGCGGTATGAAAATGACAGAGCGCGCGAGCCTCATTCTCTCTCCTGTGCAGCGCCGGGAGGAGCGCCCGGGCCACTGCCGTGAAACGAGAGCGGCGACGTTTCTCCCGCTCAAGCTAACCATCTCCCCGCTGCTTCGCATCCACACATGGTTCCGTTTAGTGGGAGATGGGGAAGTTTTCTTTTAGGTGCCGCATGCACCCACCATGCGTTGATATAACCGTGAAAGAAAAGTTTATATTTCAGAATCAGCAAGCAGATTTCAGTCATTTTTGAGATAGGTATAGATTTGTTGTTAGAAACACGCCCCCCTCATGCCCTTCAGAAATGACCCATACATGAAATATGGGAAAGGTCTTCCAAGTGGCAATATTAGGTGACATTCGGTACAACCCATTTCCCACCCCCACCCTCTCCCACCCACAAAATTCGTCAATGCGGACCGTTAGCTCAGCGAGTTTGAGCATGACGAAAGGTTATTTAACAACGTGGGCGCACAAGGCAGGTTATGCATGTCCATATCGCGTCACATGACCACCAGGAGCTGTGACGGAGCCAAGGAAAACGAATGTCTTTATAGGTATTGTATGTAACACTCCGTGCAGTCCTTCCGTTTTAGGAAAGGACTGGAATATTCAAGGCGTTTGCGGCTTTAGAACTCTTGCAATGATGTGTTATAAGTTTATATTACATTAAGTACTGTGATCACGCAATAACATTTAGGACATAAAATAATGACGAATTCGAATAAAGCACAGAATAGCGAGATGTTAACTATGTAAGCGCCTGGCCTATTTACTTTCAGCTCGCCCGTTTCAGATAAATCAAGTAGCCCCATATGCAAGTAGCAAATGAAGTTCAGTACTTGTTCACCATAAAACTCCAAATAGCTTGCCCCACATAAAAGATGCGTCTTTTTTCGAGATAAAACGTCAAACATGTATGCGCAACGTTTCTGGAACAAACTTAAAGGGACACAAAAGAGAATAGTTGTTTCTGTATTATCAGTAAATTACTCTTTTGCAATTCCAAAATAACCACGCTCGCCATGACAGGACTCTTGGTAAGCGCGAAGATGCGGAAAAAATTGCAATATCTCCCACTAAAGGGAACCATGAGGGGATGCGAAGCAGCATTGGCTGTGCACACCATGTTTCCGTTTACGTTCACTCGGCTGTCGAAGCCAAGCGCCGGCGTCGAGCTACCGCTTCCGCGACAGAGCTGCGGCGAGGGTAGAGAGGCTTTCGAGACAACTGCAGCGAACGGGAACCCACGAAACGACCGCACGATTCAAGCGAGACTTCCTCGACCGAGCGCAGGCGCTTATATGAAATGGGAGAGGGAGAGGCGGGAGTGGGTTTGCAGGCTGCAGCGTGGGGCGAGGAGAGGAGAGAAGGCGATCGAACGCCTGCGTAAACGCCCGCGTAAAGGAGGAGAGTGCGCGGCTGCATCATGGGGGAGGAGGAGAGAAGGCGACCGAACACCTGCGTAAAAGAGGAGAGGGGGGAGAGAGAGTAGGCGCATGAGCAGTAAAGGTGGTCAGGACGCACACCACCACCAACGGATTGAACTCCCCTCTAAGATGCTTCGCATCTACAAAATGCGTGTGGTGATGCCACCTTAAAATTCGCGCAGCAGAAATCGTAACATCATAGATTCTGACAGCGTCTACTGTAGCCTGCGTAAGCCTAATCGGTAAAAATTAAATAAATTGACCTCCTGGGGGACCATAGACTCAACATGCCTAGTTTCAGGAAATTTTGAAGAGCCAGTGCCCCCAAAGTACGATGAATAGTTTGAAATCCATGACGCCACGCGCGGAGATTTCAGCGCGAAATTCTAAAATGTATCTTTTACCTTGATTTCCATCTCTATCAATAAACTTACGGTGGTGAATTGAATAAACCCAGGCAGCACACAACGTCGGGCCGATATTGGTTTTAAGGCGGCTGTGGGTGGCCCAACCACGGTCCGTCGTTGCCGGCATGGAGCCAATATGGGCGGACCCGTTGACTTTCACCGGCAATATTGGGCCGATTTTGCCGTCCTTCAGCCGATGTTGGGCTATCACCGGCAACATCGGGCCGAGTTTGCCAGCGTCCCGCCCTACTTCCACCGATATCGGCTTAGCCGGTGGCTTTCACCGGCAACATTGGGCCGAGTTTGCCGGCGTCCCGCCCTACTTCCACCGATATCGGCTTAGCCGATGGCTTTCACCGGCAACATTGGGCCGAGTTTGCCGGCGTCCCGCCGTACTTCCACTGATATCGGCTTAGCCGATGGCTTTCACCGGCAACATTGGGCCGAGTTTGCCGGCGTCCCGCCGTACTTCCGCCGATATCGGCTTAGCCGATGGCTTTCACTGGCAACATTGGGCCGAGTTTGCGGCGTCCCGCCGTGCTTCCACCGATATCGGCTTAGCCGATGGCTTTCACCGGCTACATTGGGCCGAGTTTGCCGGCGTCCCGCCGTACCTCCGCCGATATCGGCTTAGCCGATGGCTGTCACCGGCAACATTGGGCCGAGCTTGTAGTCATTCTGCCGTGTATCAGATGCTTCAACTGATATCGGCAGCTGAAGGCTTTCACAGGCAGAATTGGGCCTTTTTTCTCGTGTTGTTGCCGCTCTTAAATTAATGTTGGTTGAGTCAATTGTTGGTTAGCTTTCTTCGGCGAAGCTGGAATACCTTCTTGTCTTCCTTCAGACAGTTATATATTGCCCTGTTGAGAACGTCCTCCTGCGTCGCCGCGCTGCAGAAGTCGTCGTCACTGACAAAGGTACGGACTTTACGGCGGAAATAACGCAAACCATCTTGACATACGAGTCACCGACGGACAACCGCAACTATCATCCGCAGAAGAATGGCCTCACCGAGCGGCTAAATAAAACCGTCGCTGACATGCTGGCAATCTACCGTACGTCGACGTCGAACACGAGCTTTTAATGCCATAGAGCATTAAGCGCTTGAATATTACTCGCCTAAGCTGCAGAAAGCTGCTACATGGATTGGTGCACTAGCAAAAATAAGAAAGTGCATGCATGCATTGTATCGTGCAAATGCCGTATGTACTATTCGGGGCGTGAAGTAACGCCGAGTAAATAGCTTGCATCCTCTTGTTAGTTTCTGCAAGGACATTAACTAACAGTTTTCGCTGGCACTGTGGCTTTTCTACCCAAAAAGCGGCCTTCAGACTGACTCACATTAGATGGCCATTTCGTTGACGAGCTGTTCAACGCAACAAAAACTGAACTTACATTCAAAGTACTTCTCTTTCATAAATGTTTTTGCCATTGGTCGGCAGACCTCACTGATATATCCAGCATCAGGATTCGCCCAATCATTCCAGCAGGAATACATTTAGCGGAAGAAGTTTTATGTGAATACTAAATCTGTGCATAAACCGGGCCTCACACCATATTTCTAGCGCTATATCCTTTACATCCTTTCAGCCGCTGACCGCATGGTGTGAGTGCTTATAAACTGCACGAATAGTTTCTTGTCTGTGGGTGTGCACGTATTTACACACGCACGTGTTGTGGTCAAGCGTAACAAACGCATTTGATTCAGTGATGTCACATAATTTTGCCTTGTGAAAGTAGTAAAAAGCTCAACAATGAGTGTTGCTGAACTAGTTGTTCATTACTTGAGAAAAATAGGTATGGTGCAAGAAAGACCGGGAAGAAGTGTAGACACGTTTTTTCGGTAAAACCTTCCAAACCAACTCGCCCACCAAGACAAACAATCTTTACGAACATAAAACACGTGTTTGACACGTGTTTGCCAGTTCGTGTTTTCACTTCATCGCCGTCTTTTTGTCCCATACCTATCATTTTGAAGTAAAAATCTCGTTCAACGATTGCTTCCCACTTGCGTTTAGAAACAGTCGCATTTAATATTACTATTGCAAAAGAAGAAGAAACGCCTACCACAATACAAACAATTTAAAACAAAACGAGACGTTTCGGCTCCCACACGGGAGCCTTGTTCACAGTGAAGTTCAAAAAAAAAGATCCTCCTAAGAAGGCAGACATTTTTTTTTAACTTCACTGTGAACAAGGCTCCCGTGTGTGAGCCATAACGTCTCGTTTTGTTTTAAATTGTTTGTATTGTGGTCGGCATTTCTTCTTCTTTTGCAATGCCTCCTCCCGACGAGACGGGATTCCGTCAAACCCTGGATTTCATTAATGTTACTATTATTGCACGGGAAATACGATAAAATATGCGGTTACAACATGGTCTACGGAAAGTTTTCACGTAGCGACACGTTGGAACAAGCGATGCATTGAAAAATCTACGTAGCCCACAGACGACATGCTGTGGAGGGGGGAAAGGGCCCGGGGGGGGGGGGGGGCACACTATTGTCGGAGGCTGAGCCGTGCTCCTAAGAAGGGAGAGTCAGCATTTTTTCGTCTTCTCCCAGCTCTACCCTCTTCCCCCCCCCCCCCCCGCTTTTACTCCTGTCGTTCAGCGCGTCATTGTCGCCAGGCGCCCGACCGGGCTGCAGAAATTAGGCGCCTTTTTCCTTCTTCGAACCACAACCACCACCACCATTGTCGTGAAACTTGCTTGACCAGGCAGGGAAGGGTAGCCAGCTCGATGGAAGGATAAGTTGTAGCGATAGCAGGCTTTTTCACCCCGGCCAGCAGAATTGTTCAAGAAGTGTCGGTGTGTGGACATGTGCGGAGGGAAGTCAAAAACGTGTGCGAGACGGATACGCGGCAAGATTCCAGCACTGTTTTCGGCAGAGATCACCGCAGCTAGCAGCCAGTGGCTACGTGCTTCCATATCGGACTCGCTCGCTTCATTTAAGGACACGTCTTGACTGCTCTTACGTCAGTCCAGACAGATTTTTCTCTTTATCGTGCGTTCGCTGTTGACCATGCCTTTTATTCGCTCGTGTTCTTACCGATCTAAGAGCCATGCCTGAAAGGTATTCATGCATGTTTCTTTTCCGTTACATTCTTACCTTAAGATAAGGAATGCGTGCGTGCGTGTCTACCTCGTTTAGATGTACAGTATATGGAACCTTGCGGCACCACTCGCAACGGTTTTCAGGTCGCGTGCTGTAGTTTATTCATGTTTCTGTCCCATTATTTAGTCTGAAAGAATTCTGATTTCCGCTTAAAGGATAGGTGCAATTTAATTTCCAGTCATGTGTTACGATGGACTATCGTTTGCGAACAAACCCAACCTTACTTTTCAGTGCATTTGATAAACATTGAGTGTGGGGGGGGGGGGGGGGGGGGCTCCTCTGTTAGTAACTAGCCGTATACATGCTCTTCTAGTCTGTTTGCCACCCGGAATCTCCCTTTCTCGCTGGGCCGCCTAACATGTTTGTTTTCTTCGGGTACATCTTTAATCCGGATTTTTTTCTTTTACATCACCAGTATTTTTTTGTTTCGTGATTCGTCACCCTCATTGCCGCAAAGCGTGATATCGTCCACAAAACAGAAGTAGCTATGATATTCTTCGTTAATTCTTAATCATATTTTTTCCCGTTCTATGTTTTTAATTAATTATTCTGAATGTGCCGTGAATAACATTGAAAAGATCGTAACTCTTCGCCTGACCCCATTCTCGATCACATTTTCGTGTTTTTCATGAGGAATACGCTGGCTGTGAGATCGTTTTAGATGTTGGCAACGGTATCTATAGATGTTTAGGTGTTCCTTTATGGCATCATTATTCCGGAACTGCTGGCGTGTCTTCATATATGTGAATAAATGTCTGTTTATCACTTTGCAAATGTGTTGCTCCTTCATTACCTAGACGCATGCGTAATTGATGCAGCAGGACTTTCATCCCTGTAGGTGTGTTGGAGACAATATTGACTTTTCTTCTCGGCCTTGCACGGTTCCATAGAATTCTGGGTCTCAATGCTACGCTGAGACCCCAAATGGGTCGTTCTGCTTACTAAGTATTTACCAAATACGGCGCCAATGGTAGTCGATGAATGCCGCTGTGCTGCGAATAGGTTTTTCTTTGCACTGCTGATTACAGTACAGTAATCACAGGAATACCGAACTATGCATGGTCGCCACGCATCCGTTTCACTTTATAACACGCGTATCAGCCTTTTTTAATCAAGTAACTGTAGGCATCGAGCAACTACCGCCAGATTCCCCATCTAAACTGGCTACGTGCAGATTACAACGGCACAGTATATCACTTTACTCACCGCACGGTAAATTACCATAATAACGAGTGCTAACCGTCGCACCGGCGGCTTCCCGACGTCGGCGAGGCCGACACCACGCCAGCATTGGCCTGCTTACATAGGCCAAATGACGGCTTGCCATCATCTGCTGAATAACCGCAGGCCGGTTTCGGAGCGACGCTGGCAAGCCTTCAACGGCCGAACGCCGGCAAGCCCTCATCGGCCCAACGCCGGGAAGCCCTCATCGGCCCAACGCCGGCTAGCCGACATCGGACCGATGTGGGTGAAAGTAGGGCGAGCGTGATTTGCCGACATGGCGCCAATATTGCCGCCGACGTTTGCCGATGTTGGGCCGAGATCGGTCCAATGCCGGCGTGCTGCCTGGGAACATTCAAGTTCTCAGACAACGCTTCGTCAGTCTAAACCAAGTGAGTACTTAACTTTAGTGTCCCTTCAAGAACTGACGAAAGTCCAAGCCCGGCCCGACCCGAGCCCACCAACCAAACCCGGACCCGGCCTTAAGCCCGGAGCTTCAGGCCCGAGCCCGACCCAGGCCTGGGTTTTCGAGTAGGCCCGAGCCCGTGAAGTGCTCTAATGCAGGTGCAAAATGAATTCATCATGTGGTAAAGATTTAACATGGCTACGCAGAGCATTCCATATTCAATAGTGCGGGCAAAAAACTGTATTTATACGCACTTGTTCGGCGATAAATAGGAGACATGTAAAAGTCATGCTGATTTCCGGTGGATGTTCGTTTTGTGGGTGTAGTATATTTGCAGAGTGAAGGAAATTATGGGCAGTGAATGAGAGTGTAAAGAAACAAGCTGAATTTATGAAAATGAGGACTACGTGAAAAATACCTGTGGCAGCAACGATATCTCAATCGTACTGCTTTCTTGTGGACAGATTCAATTTTTATGTCAGATATTTTGTGAGGATTCCCTATGACAGAGCCGTACTCAAGTATTGGACGAACCCGGGTTTAATAAGTCTTGAGTGTTGTGTTTTTTTTGGGGCCAAACGTAGAATACGTTGTAGGTACCCTCATCTTCCAAGGGCATGGTTACACATCACTTAAATGGGTTTTCACCGAGACAGATCCTCAGTAAATAAAAGACCTAGATATATGTATTCCGACAAATATGCTACAGGTGAACCATTAAACGAATAAGCAAATGAAGAAGGAAGAGAGCGTTTAGTAAATGATATGAAGACAGTTTTACGAAAACAAATTGCATCTGACAAGTGTCAAAGCATGACTGCATTGATGAAAATGATTCATTAAGGATGACGTGATTCTTGGGGATTTTACTCGTATAGTACAAGACACCGTTATAGGCGTACATGTCGATTTTAACGGGAAGGTAATGTGGTAGATGAATTATGTAAATTAGAAAAAGAGCCGTCCTAATCTTGATCATTGAGGCACGCCAGACATTTCACTGGAGACATATTATTGAACAAAATTAAAGTGTACATACTGAGACCAATTCGAGAGAAAAAGAGCAATCCACTTGACTAATACTTGATTGCTAAGGATGACAGTGAGCTTTTTTAATAGCTTAGAGTGGACACCGTATTAAAAACACAGTATCGCTCACTGGAGTGGCCATTTTTGATGATAATATAATTGTTGGAGTTTAACGTCCCATAATCACGATATGATTAATACGGACACCGTAGGGGGACGGCTCCGTGAATTTCGACCATTTGGGATTATTTAACGTGCACCTAAATCTAGAAACACGGGCCTCAAGCATTCTCGCCCCCATTGAAAATACGGCCGTCGCATCCGGCATTCGATCCCGTGACTTTCGGGTGAGCAGTCGAGCACCAGAACCACTAGCCCACCTTGGCGGGTCTTAGCCTTGTCTGGAGACGTCTTCTCTTGGCTCAAATTTACTTGGCGTTTGGTTATTGAACGAAGTCAATTTGAATAGGCACATTCATGACAACGGCTAATACCTGCACCTTTGTACGTGCCGCGCCCTCACCGTTTACTTCAAATTGACGACCCAGAGAGCGCAAAAGCTGCTTCGCTCACTGGAGCGGGTGTATTCCTTATGCCAGCGTTTTGCCATGCGTTTTGCTAAGCCGCTGATACGTTTTCAACAAACCAGCGTGAGTATGTTGCGATTGAGCATCAATGCAGTACGAAATATCGGGTCATATGTGGCTCGGTAAGCGAAGCTGCAATTTATACCATCCGTTTATTGTTGAAAGGTATAACTGCGCGTCCCGTAACGAGAAATACGTAGCTTGGCGGTGAATGCCGCGTTCGCGTGCAGGTATTGAGCAGGAGGAGAGACATTTCAGAAGAGACGCAATCCAGTAAACTTTCTGTGGTTTGTAACGCTACGGATAGCGAGCGCGAAACCTGTCATTGAACCAGTTTTTGCAGAAGATCGGGACAGCGCATCGGCGTCAGTACCCTTTCGAGACGATCGGTGGCGACGTGAATGTCAAGTTGCCGTAGACAAACAGCCCAACGTTCAAGGCGGCCAAAAGTATCCCTCAGGGAGGCAAACACCCAATTGGTGACCTTCTGTCAGGACGTCAAATGCCTGGGTATACAAACATGGGAGCTACTTGCTTTCCGCACAGAATTTCGCGACACTCATTTTTCATAAAACTAGTAGTTTTCTTCCGCATTCATGAGACCGTGACCAGCATAATTGAAAATAATGTAACCGGGAAAGGAAAAAAACGGCAGATCCCATGCATTGTGGGAATCGATCTAATTCGAAGCAGCTAGCAAGGAGCAAGTCATACTGTACATAACATGCACGTCATGAATTACATGTTAGGACCTGTCATTTATGTTCGCAATACAGTCACGTCACGCAATACGAATTTCGGTGTATATTAAGCTAGCGAACTGGCCGCAAGCGCACCATGATTGTGCCATGTAAATCAGGTTGTACATCACATACATGTCATGGTTTTCATGTTACCACCTGTCATTAATGTTCTTCATACAGTCACGTCACACAATGCCAATTTTGGTGTACATTGTCACGTGGTCGTGGCCTTGACGTAGGCAGAGACGGCGTGTCCAAAATGAAACTCTTTATTTGGCCGAAGTTGTGGCCGGGAAAATGGAAACTCAAACTACAGCAATGAATGCCCGCTGTACACTGACATCGGCGAACACAGCGTCGGCCGTCGATAAACTGATCCGTGGCAACGCGCGTCGGCATTTATACACGTGTCACCGAACATTCGAGCGTTATCGCTGGCGGCCGAGTTTACTCCACAATAGACTCAGCTATTCGCGTTTGCGTGCTCAAGCCGGACAGATGATCCGAAAACTATCTAGAATTCTGGTGCGGATTACGCAAGGCAGTATCTACACGCGCAATACGCCGGCACCATAAAACAGAAAGGAGCGCGTGTGGCATTGCCCCCCTTCTGAAAAGACATCGTCCCGATGCTTTAACCCTTTGTACGTCGTCCTATATTTTTGACATGGTGATAAAAAAGCCGGCTGTGCTTTATTGATATAAACTAGAAAGAAATAGTATGAAACTAATTTCGTCAATATCGAGCCAGTAGTTTACTGAAAAAAAGTGGGACATATATGTCCCACTGACTCATGAGAGTGTTTTAAAAAAGTGGGAAAACACTGTCCCACTGCCTCATGAAGGCACCATCTCGCGATTGCATCAACGGGAATTTTGGGATGAAACGGCCGAAGCAAGTGGCACAGAGTGTCACTTCTAAAGTTGTGAAGAGTAAAGTTGTGCGGACCTCATTTCAGCAGGAGAACGCCGCCTGCACTTGCGTCTCTTGAGCCTTCAAAGCGCTGTGGTATGTTCCTGTAAAGCTTACTTCACCGCATGCATCAACCACTTTCTTTGTCCGTTTGGCTGTCCTTGCTCTTGCTGTCGAAATTGTCGAGTACAGATGTTATCCCTGAACATGTGCCTACATTTCAAGAGGTATATAATATCAAGAAAAAATATTTCCACGCGTTAATATCCGCAATTGCGCTACGGTATTAGCGGGATAAGTTTGCAGGGGATTGTTCCGATGCATTTATCGGTCAAGTTATTTCGCAAATTTACAAAAACACGTGATGACTGGAAGCTAACATCGCCTCTTTCAAAAACCAGAAAAGGAGGAAATTATCCGGCATTTTGATTGGTAGGTTCTATGTATCTCAAGAAGAGGAAAATTCAGAAGGGATAAAAAAAATTGACCGAAATTCAACGCTATTGTAACACCACATCTGCCCTTCGAAAGCGTGGTAAAAGAATTTTTTTCGAAATTACAAAGACTTAGGTAAAATATGAGTGACTTAATGTTGCACTAATTGCAACGGGCTATGTGGGAGAAAATATTTTATGTAGACGGAAAAGTGGGACGTGTGTGTCCCACTGCCGCACAAAGGGTTAACAGAAGGTAGAAGTACAATAATAAAACATAGAAAGGAGCGCGTGTGGCAATATCAAGCCAGCGTACTGGCCGCAAGCGCATCATGAGCGTGGCAAGTAAATCACGTTGTATATCACATGCATATCATGATTTTCATGTTAGCATCTGTCAGTTATGTTCGTCATACAGTTACTTCACGCAATACCAATTTTGGTGTATATCAAGATAGCGCAACGGCCGCGAGCGCACCATGAGCGTGGCATGCAAGTCATGCTGTACAGCCGCGGCCACGTCTGTGTAGAGCGCGCGAGCAGCCGGTTTTAGCTCTGCGGGGCGACACCTTGAGGCAGTTTCGGGCTCTGACGTGGTCAGCCTGACTACTAGACCGCGCACGCTCCTGACACAACACGTGAGAACCCGAAACTGCCTCAAGGTGTCGCCCCGCAGAGCTAAAACCGGCTGCTCGCGCGCTCTACACTGACGTGGCTGCGGCTGTACATGATATCTTATGATTTTCATATTACCACTTGTCATTTATGTTCCTCATACAGGGGCGTCAAGTAATGCCAAAGTTGGTGTACATCAAGCTAGCGAGGCGGCTGTGAGCGCACGATGATCGTGCCAGTTAAATCATGTTGTCCATGACATTAATGTCATGATTTTCATTTTACCATCTGTCAGTTATGTTCGCTATACAGACCCGTCACGTAATACCATAGTTAGTGTATATCAAGCTAGCGAACTGCCCGCAAGCGCACCATGGGCGTGGCATGCAAGTCGTATACTGACGGGACTGTCTTGATTTTCATTTTACCACCTGTCATTTATGTTATTCATAAAGAAATGTTTCGTCATACCAATTTTGGTTTATATCAAGTCAACGAAACGGCCGCTAGTGCACCACGGCTATGGTGTGTAAACGATGTCTCTCATGACAAGTAATTCGTGATTGTCATGATATGACGAGTCATTTATGTTCGCGATGCAGTCGTGTTATGCCGTACCAATTTTGGTATAAATGCCATTATCGATACGGTCCGGAGAGCACAAAGTCGTAGGCAGATAGATAGATAGATAGATAGATAGATAGATAGATAGATAGATAGATAGATAGATAGATAGATAGATAGATAGATAGATAGATAGATAGATAGATAGATAGATAGATACGCTCAAAGTTGCCGAAGTTCGCTAGGAAATGCGTCGTATTTAAAGGTACCGTGTTCGCTTCCTCTGGTGGCTCCGCCCGTGCTAGCCCACCAGCCGATTCCTGTTTACAGTCCCAATGTCATTTATACCCTACAATGTCGATCTCCCTTGTTCCCCGAGGGTGCCAACGTACACATCGCGCGGTACCTTGGATAGCTATCAGATTTTTTGGCTTGAACAAAAAACATACACAAGTTGGTCGTGTTTGATGAGTCAATTCTACTGAGCCCATAATTTGAGCTGCGCAAACACACCCTGCCCAGCTGGAGATACGCTAGACCAGCGTAAAAATTGATAATGAAGGTTAACTCTGTTCATATGACCAAGTATAGTAAGAACCGCCAGGCCTGCGCGGAACGCGCAGCACTGCCGCAGCGAAAGCTGGAAGAGCGGCCTTTCTAGAGCATTTTTTAAACTCGGTTGGGGCACTCCTACAAGCACACTTGCATGGTACCCACTACGCCATAAACCATCATAATTTTTCTGTAGTGTGGAAGCGTCCACTATGCCATTATTCGACTTTGGAAAAGTGTTGTACGCGCTACACAATTGTAAGGCATTATGTGCAATTTGTTGGTGCTGTGGCTGACGACAATGAAGAATTATGTCTGAGGCTTTTATAATGGGTTGGTGCATTGAACAACCCACTCGTTACGCAATTCGCATTGTGTGACGCCTGGTTGTTATTTTACTGTTCTAAAACGCTTTACAACACATGTTAAGGCGATTCCTTACCCGACATGAAGCTTGCATAGGCTCAGTTTGCAACGCAGTTCGAAGCACCGGCGTAGCTCAGTGGTAGAGTGCTGGGCTGCCACGCAGAGGAGCGAGGCTCGATTTCCACTGTGGCATAGGTGTTTTTATTTATTTAGTCTTTATCTTATTTCGTGCGATAGTGGTTACGGACACCGGCGGCGGCGGCGGCAGCGGACAACTACGGCGCGAAAACGACCCTTGTTGTGATCTCATAACAGCTTTCGCTGTAAAAAGTGGTGCTTTACGTCCCATAACCGCGATCCCAATTAAGACAGGTATCTTAGAAGAACATCTTGTTTGTCGACTTGTTCAATGTCTTATTGTAGGATATGTGGGCAAAGATCGGAGGAACACAGGAAAAACAAAACAGACAGAAAGCACGCACTTTCTCTCTACTTCGTTTTTTTCCAGTGTTAGTCCGATCTTTGCCCACATATCCTACAATAAGACATTAAAGGGACACTCAGCACCAAAATGATTTTTCGCGCATTAGTAAAGTACAATTATACACACTCCCGAAAACACTGCTGGTAAGCGAGAAAACGCTCGAAAAGAAAAGTCGGGTGGAGGCGGCACCTTGAGATTCCCGCACCAAACACCCTGACGTCATAGATTTTTAAGGCATCTACTGGGTCCTTGGTAGGTTTTAATCGACAAAAATGCAGTACATTGTCCTCTGTGGGTGTCATAGACCTAGTATACGAAGTTTCAGAAAATTTCATTGAGCTAGTTCTGTCGTTTGTTGTCCTCGTTCCTTTGTGCCTCCTATATTTATTAGAATATGCACGAACTAGCCCAAGAACGCTTTTAGTCAATCACATTTCATGGAGCCAATGTCGCGAAAATACGAAAAAAACATTTTGAAATTTTCGACGTCCCGTGCGGAGATTCCCACACGAAATTTAAAAATGAAACTTTTGATTTTATCCGCTTATAATGAACTTATGATAGTGAAACATATGGCAGTAGAGTCCCAATTAGTGTGATCGGTCACAATTAGTGTGATTAGCACCCGGTCTTAATTAGTGTGATCGTCAGATGCGTGCGTGACAAGCATATCTCCGAGGTGCGATTAAAGTGTTCCGTCATGCCATTTGTTTGAGGTAATATACCGAGGTTGTCCGATGGACAATGCGACATTCCTTTATCAGTGCGTTGACGGCGTTCCGTTCGAGAGAAACACGCGGCCGCGGTCACTGAGTAATTCACGAGGCGCACCGTGTCTCACAATGTGGTGGTGGAGACAGAAGCAAGCAATGTCCTTCGCGGTGGTAGCTGGCAGGGCAGATGTTTCCGCCGGTTGATCCAACGGTTGCTTTGAAGAGTGTTTGGTAGAGGACCGTAAATATCCATTCCGACGCGGTCGAACGGTCTGGCCGGACAGGGTAAGGGTTGCAAGGGGCCAGCGGTGCTGTGAGGAGGCGTCTTGCGGCGTTGACACGTGGCACATGACCGAATGTACTGGCGAACGTGCCGATACATACCGCGCCAGTAATACCTTAGACGAAGGCGGGAGTAGGTCTTGAATACTCCAGCGTGGCCACACTGGGGGGTTATCGTGGAAGGCAGCGCGTATGTCCGAGCGCAAATGATGGGGACTGACAAGCAGCCACCTATGGCCATGCGTCATGTAATTTCCGCGATACAGCAAGCCTTCACGCACAGCAAAGTGTTTTGCTTGACGACAGAGGGAGCGCGAGGTTGATTCAGGTGAACGGCGAGAGAGGACGTCGGGCACAGAAGCAATCCAGGGATCCTTGTGCTTCTCGGTCTGCATATCAGTGATGCACAATATATATATATATATTGCCAAGGTGTTCCAGTATACTGTAGTAGCCGCTACTATTTTCTTCGTTAGTGAGAATTTATTCGTCATAATTATCTTCGTAACTCCAAAAGTACTCACCTAATTATCAAAATGTCACTGAGGCAGTTGTGGACATGTTGAAATGGCATCCGCCTGCGCCAGTTTCAACAACGTACTAATTGCGTGATCATTTTTTTTCCTGTTGTTATTTGTTTTCATGGCGCTGTTACATTAATGGCAATGAAAAGATGGAAGAGATGTTTTTGATGACTCTGGCGCCGTTTATACCAGCCAGGTTACAACCGCTTGAAAAGCAATCTGAATGTCGGAGCGCGTAGACGCCGCACCACTCGTGTTTCTTTCTGCCGCGACAGCACCATGTCATGGAATATAGATGGTGAAGAATTGCCATTCTTATTAACGACATAGCGTTAAAGAGCTCGTTTCGCAGAAATTCTGGCGTCGGCGTCGGTGTCGGCGGCGGCGTCGTTGGTTGTGAGCGAAAAATCATCATCTTGTCCGTGACCGAAAAAATCGAGGAAGATGCAAAGAAAATAAATAACAAAAATTTCCGGTTCCATGTGAGGATCGAACACAGGCCGTCTGCGTGGCAAGCAGGTGTTCTACCACACAGCCACGCTTCGGCTTGGAATTGTATTTAAAATAACTTCCTCTGCTTTGAAATGCAGTAAAAATAACTTTCATGCTTTGCAAACACACGCGTCCTGTATACAGGCGTCACAATACAACATGTAATATCGAAGTAATATTACGTGGTACAAGCGTACAATGCCATCGGGCGTCAGAAGATGTGAATATCCTAACGACATTGTGGTTCAAAGCCGTGCACCCATTACAAAAGGCGCACACCTTACTGCGCGCATTCCCTTAAGACCACGTAGTGGGTGCATAGCAAGTTCGAAAACGTTTCCCGCATTTCCCGCGCATAATTTTCTCGTGGTTTGAAGCATGCTACCCATTACATAGTATGCACTAAGTGACGGGAGTACGCACTAGGGACATGATATCGCTATCGCGTTCAACTCTTAAAGGCGAAGCTTATGGGTCGCCCAATTTTTTGAGGTGTCGCAAAATAGACACCCGCAAATAATAAATATTCTCGAGCATAGCAGCAACAAACTTTGTTTTATTAAGCCATGTCTGTTGCGAATGGGCTTGACTTTCAGTATAAGATTGTTACACGATTTTTGCACACGTCGCAGCTTCGCGGATCACCTGCTACATAGATTCATAGGGCATCCGCTCACTGGACGGTGCTACTGCGCACGATTTCTGCCATCTTACCTCCAAACCTTCATGTTTAAGAGTCTTGCTGAGGTAGTAGTGCTACAACGACGATGTTTGCTTTATTGTTTTACGTATAGAAATATTGATTCTTACTTCGATGCTGACAATTAACTACCATCATTTCAGTACACGCATCCCTTACATTGTTTACTGCAATTAGTTTGTGGAATTTGTAGGTCATTGAACAATCAGCGCTGCGCATGATGAAACATATTCTATGTTAAATAGAGGAGTATTGGCCGCAGTTTCGGCCATTGCTGTGCTAAAGATAAACAAGTAGCAGGTTCCCTTGACTCGCATTTACGTAACGCGAACAATCATCACTATCACTGTGCACACTGGAACAGAGTTGCCGCAAAATATAAAATTAAACTTATTTTGGCTGTACTCACATGGGAAAACCAATGTATTCGATGGTGCGCCAGTAACATGGATATTCATATCCCTGAAATTTTGACTTCATGCACTTCGTATTGTACGGCTTCCAGCCAGCCGAAGCACGATATAAATAGACATCTTCGGTAGTGTTAAGAATCTATAAAAGCACAAAAATAGAATAAAGGTGAATGTACAGTCAGTGTCAGCTCATAAACCTCAATTTCTTCAGGGAGAACATAAACACGACAACGTCCTCCTTCCTCATCCCAACTAGAGAGGCTCGGTAGGAGTGCCTGCTCGGTTGGTCTACGTCGGATGCCCAACGCAGCATGGTTAAGTGCATTCGCCCCGCGCCGCTCTTAGCCATGACCAAGACTCCCAAGGTTTGAATGCACATAAGTACTCGGTATGTGTACGATTGGACGACTGCCGCTGTAGCTCAATTGGTATTAGCACCGGGTGCGTAACCCGAAGGTCGCAGGTTCCGTCCCTGCCAGCGGGAAGTTGTTTTTTTTTGTCTTCTTTACTTTCTTTCCATTTATACAAATATTACTACAATAAACTAAAGACAATACAATTAACGTTCCCTATACTTTCCTTGGTTTCATTATATGCAATGTTTCACAGCGCATGGAACGAAGACGAACAGAAAAGGAGACACACGTACAGAGCGCTGTCAGCGCTGTGTGTGCCTCCTCTTTGTATGTCCTCGTTCCATGCGCTGTGAAACATTGCAATTATGCTGCACCAACTAGCCCGACGCTCAGCCTTAGTGAACTTCATTATTTGCTGCTTTTAATTACTCTTTTGAACAGTCGTTTAGTAAGTTCATTATACTGACTGAAGTTAAAAGGATCAGGTCATCTCGACATCGCACGTAATACACATACATTCCTGCTTTCGTAGTATTAGACATGCAGACGTACCCTTGATGGATCTTCATATGTAAAAATTTCGTACTCGTCTGAATACATACGCGGATGTGCAAATAAGTCGCCTGCAAACGCGCCCAATATCATGAATGACAAAAAGTAGAAATAGTGTGACCGTCTCATCGTTATTTCTAACAGCGGTGAGGCGCGTTTATATAGCACTGTTTGGCTGTACATTTATATAACATATGCTAAAGTTCAGGCAGCTGGAAAAGTGACCTTTCAGAAAAGCCTGTATGCTTGAATTCGTAAATGAGCTTGTTTTTCGGAATGTTGAACGCACTTCTGCGCATGCAGAAAGGTCTGAACTAATCCATAAAGCAGAAAGACAAATGAGCGTAAAAGCTTAAATGAGCGTAAATGAGCGTAACTTAATGATTTTATTACAAAAGCAACTCATTCAAGACAGGAAAGTCCATTTGACACTAAAAGTTAGAATAAACATGGAGCGTTAAGTACTCTTTATGTGAAGTGGCACTTCCCGTATCATAAAAGGCACCTCGATGGCACTTCATTTGTGTTTAGTTAATTCAATATAAGATTGGTTGCGGCGGCTCGCGCGAATTGCACCTCTGACAATACAACTGTGTTTTCAAAACGCCTGTTTGCTTGCAGGATATTCTTTACGTATTAGTACCCACTGTGCTAGCAATAGTACACTTGCTTTCGCAAAGCCACTTATTGAACAGCTGAATCTTTTCATCTGGTTGCTCTTGTATTACGTACTCAGAAGACACGCGTGCACACCGGAACCTAGAGAAGAACTTTTCGTTCCATCCGCATCGATAATATACGTGCCCATTCTAGCCATACACTGGCGTCGCAGCAATTCCAGATGAGTACACGCTCTTCATTTATCAGCGCTCGCCAGTTTATTATTATTATTATTTTATTTTTTATCATTATATTTTTTAAATATTTTGTGGTGTTTAATAGGCACGTTGAACATTCTGAAACTGTAAGCGTCACAAACACATGGCTTTCGTGTTCATCATGTCTACATAAATTCAGGCCTTGGAAATCATCGTCAACTGTATATATTGTCGTAAGCCGCACGGCTTGATCGCTGTCGTAGCCCGAGCTTGGCTTGAATAGAACCATTCCTTTTACAATAAACATTCAAATCTTCTGTTTTAAGAAGACAACACGCATTGAAATTTTGGAGAATTGGAACAGTACACTGAAAGTTACCATTTAGGATGGCACGCTTTCTCTAGTTACTTTGCAACATGAATACCACGTTTTTCATAGGAAGGGAGCGGTTTTGTCGAATGCGCGACGCTTTTCATACGGTCGAGTGTACAGAAACATACAAGAAAAAATTTGATTTTATGGCTGTGCCGCCAGAACCAAATCATGATACGGATGAGGAGGAAACTGACCAAGATAGCATAGGTGGTTTTGCGGAGAGCGAGAGGTGTGGCAAGTGTTAGCTAAGCAAAGCCTGTCACAATATTTCGCAAAATTAGTTACGACCGTGCAACAATAGCATGACGAGGCACGGTGGCCTCTCTCTCTTTCTATTTATGTATTACTTTGAGCGTTCTTGCTCATCATGCACGGTTTATATCGCTTTACTCTTAGCAATAAGCCATGTGCTAGCGAACAGATAACACGTGTTTTTGGAACGAGTGCCTGAAGAAAGTAACAGTTTGACCAAGGTGGCACTAGTAAGCTTACCACGCTCCGTGCATTCAACCGAGAAATTTCCTTGGTGCAATAAACTTAGTTTCTCTGTCACAGACGGAAATATCATAGACGAAAATATTCCCTGTCACAGACGGAAAGTCAGCAGATATGCCAGCAGCTAGGAGGCAAGTGGTAGTTGAGAATGCCTCGGCCAACATCTGCGACAATCCCTCAATTACATTGTTTCTCCATTTCATCATCATCATCATCTTCATTGTAGTCATCGTTATTGTCATTTTTCACGTTAAGTCATGTCCTCTTTAGGACGGAGGTTTACCAAATGAGATCCATATTTTACTCCAATGTTAGAGCTTATTCCAATTTAAACTAATGTCGTCTTTCTAACTCGCTCCCGTGCGCGACTTGTTTTCTCATGGTAGCCACCCCATTGTTCTTCGTACTACCGGTTTGTTTGTCTAGCGAATTTCTTGGCAGGCCCGAGTCCATTTCTTTCGCTCCACATTTAAAGGGACCCTGCAACACTTTTCCAAGAAGCCATGGAATGGATTCACTAAAGGAGCTTATTGCTTCACGAATTCACCACCGGAAAAATTTTTAGAATCCGTCCACTACGAGCGGTGTTATCAAGATTTGTCGCACGCTGCAATTGCGTTCTCTCTTCTCTCGTCCGGACGAAAGCGCTGCAAGCAAAGCAGGGAGGGATGGCACGGGGAAAGAAAATACGTCACGCGTGCCTCGTGACCTTGAGCACTTTTCGCTTTTTTTTTCGTGCGATCGCGTGCGCACGCGTGCAAAAGTCGAGGCCCCCCGCGGTGGCCCCTGTAACGACCGAGCACGCCATGCTCAAATCTGCCAATGGCTGATGCATTGGTTGTGACGAGTGATTTTTGAGCTTGTAGCGTCATTTCTCGAGAGAAGAGAAAGCAATTTTTAGCTGACATTGAGAATTTATTGTGAATTCCATGCCGTGTGCTGCGCTGTAATATTTAGCTCGCGTGTTCTCGGGAGCCTCGACTACCGATCGGCAGCGTTTTCTCACCATGCTCAAAAAGTGTTTCAGGGCCCCTTTAACTAAGACACAAGCGGTCCCTGTCGTTGTCTGGCGCATAGTGTTGTGTTCCGATTTCTCAAAGGAGCAGTGACATCAAGCTTACGCATGTCGCGTTTTCTGCGTCAAGGTGTAGTTACGGACCCCCTAGTAACGGGGGGTCCATAACTACACCTTGACGCAGAAAACTCGACATGCGTAAGCTTGATGTCACTGCTCCTCCCTTCACCAGCCTGCTAGTGAAGGGAGGACGCGCGCGCGCATCGGCTGGCACGACAGAAAAGCTTGGAAAGAGTGTATTTCATAACAAAATAATAAAAAAATACAACTAAATGCGCCAAGGCTGAAGCTCAGAAGTAGCCAGAAAGTAGCCATGGAGCCAACTTGAAATTTTTGTCGCCAGAAGGGGTCGAAAAGTAGCCAATTTGGCTCAATGTAGCCACCAACGGCCACCCTGCTAACGATGGTAGAAGAAACTATTGATAGCGCTATCGATAGTAAGTTTGATAGTACTATCGATAGCATAAAATCGACCACGCGAAAAAATTGCACCATAAATTTGATTCTTTGACTGTGTGGTAGTATATGGCGGAGCAGCAGAAGCAGGCAGAAGAGCAAAAATGTTGACATGCTTGCGCTCCTTCGCCTTCAGTAGAATGATTGGCTGACACATGGTTATTGACCTGAACTGTTCAGCTTTAGCAGTAAGGAACGCGTTACATGGGGCCGAACTGCACGGCTTCGAACTTATATTGCATTTTTGCGAATTCAATATGAAAATATCAAAAGCTAACTTTTTAATTGTAAAGTGGAACTGGTTACTATTGAATGTGAATTTATTTCTGAACATAATCCGGCATTTTGATTGCGGCATTAATTAGTTTCACCAGAAGAGTGCTCATAAATTAAGCGAACTCAGTACTGCTAATAGTGGGCTATCGCAAATGATTTGGCAATGTCCCCGCCCAACAACAGCATAATTAATCACAGCGCTATTGATTATACTATCGGCAGCAATAATCCTGATAGTACTATTGAATGCACTGTCGATACTATCGATAGTCCATCGTTTTAGTACTATTGATATTTTTTTTATTTTTTACACTATCGATAGTCTAAAAAATAATATCGATACTATCGGTAGTTCACTTAGCGATAGTTCTGCATCACTAGTCGAGAGTCGTACATTGCATGCACCGGCATGCACACTCCACCGTGGCACAGTCCTACCAGAAAGCTTTTATGACCGACCGCAGGAGCTCTCCATGACAAAGACATTCCTTCTTGCGGTACTTGAAACGCCACTGGTGTCAGTCACGCAAAATTGTTTCACGACATGCTAGCACGTAATGCTCTTGAGATCGGCGCTGGAAATTATCACACGCTGACAAGCACACGACAAATCATTCAAAGCGTCGTTACATTACTGCGGCGCGGCGAAGACGCAGGATTTGAGACGAACCAATACAACAACATAGACAGCTGAAGTGAAGGCACTGCCAGAAGTCCCCGCGAGTCAGCACCACAATTACAACAGTAAAATCGTCGACGTTGTTAATAGCACGTAGCCACTCAGCGCCTGGGGCAGGGCCTGGCAAACCGCTGAACACGTCGTCATACTGTCGATGTCGAAGTGGGCTGAATGCCACGTAGAGCCTTCGTACGCTGTTCGTCTTCGAAATGAAATAACTTCTTCGTAACCAATGCAGTTCAGACTTCGCTCAAAAAATATGCATACCAAGCAGTCAATTGAAGGCCCTATCTCGAGTTTGAAATTTTATGTCACTGCTCCTTTAATTCTACGCCTACCGTATCCCGCTTCGCTGCCCACTGCATTGCCACTAACTTCTTCGCCACCTGATTTGTCACCCTCAAAGTTCTATCGCTATTTGATAGAAATGATAGTATCGGATGATTGTGCAATTTTCACATTAAGGGCAGTGGCAGGTTGCCTGTCATGATTTAGGAAGGCCTGCCGTATGCGCTCTAGCGCATTCTTATTCTTCGTTCAAATTTATTTATTCATTTATTCATAATACTTCAAAGGTCCCACATGGGACATTACATGAGGGGTGGGCAAACAAGGAAATTGGTGGGTCAGGTTAGTTTTCATGACTTGAAAGATGGTCTTCAATGGCAGCTTTGAATTGAGCGATGTCAGTGATGAGGGCGTTATCTGACGGAAGGTAATTCCATTCTCCGGCAGTATGCAGGAAAATTGAACGTTGATAGGTGGTCGTACGTGCACGTGGCAGATACACAGCATTTCGGTGCGAGTGGCGAGAGGAACGATGTGCAGGAATGATGATTTGGTTTCCTAGAGGCAGCGAATGAAAAAACCTAAAAAAATAATATTAGACGAGCACTCTTGCAGCGAGAAGAAAGTGAGGGGAGGCATATATGGGATTTTAGAGCGTATACACTTGTCCTGTAGGAATACTCGGAAAGAATAAACCTGGCAGCACGGTTCTGGACCGATTCAAGCGAATTTCTTATATTTGCTTGGTGGTTGTCATAGATGGTAGAGGTATAATCCAGTTTCGATCGTATCAACGTTTTATATGCAAGTAGTTTGACCGTAGGGGATGCTGATGACAAGTTACGGCGTAGATAACCTAGTAAGCGATTGCAGAAATTAATTGGTGTATATGATGGGTCCATGGCAGATCGCCAGATATATGTACTCCGAGGTATTTAAATGTCTGGCATTGAGTCATTGTGTTGTTGAGGGAGTAAGAAGACGCTACATAGTTTCGGCGGCGATGAAAAGACACGTGGGAGCACTTACTGACGTTGAGGGACATGTACCATTGGTTGCACCACGCCTGTATTTCGAGGAGGTCATCCTGGAGAGAGGAGGAGTCTATGGAGTTTGTTATTGGACGATACAGAACAGAGTCATCCGCAAAAAGACGTATATTTGATGATACATTAACTGGAAGATCATTTATATATATGAGAAAAAGTAGCGGTCCAAGTACAGAGCCTTGCGGCACAAAAGATATAACAGGCGATAGAGACGAGGTAAATGAGTTGGTGGAAACAAATTGAAGGCGATTGGTCAAGAATTCACGTATCCACTTAACTGTGTCGGGGTGTAGCTTTAGGTGCGAAACTTTATGTATGAGAAGAATGTGCGATACTTTATCGAAGGCTTTTTCGAAGTCCAAGAAGAGAGCGTCAGTGGCGATGTTGAGATCCAGGTTCGAATGTAAATCATGCAGGAAGAAAGCCAGCTGAGTGTCGCAAGAGTGAGCTTTGTGAAATGCGTGCTGGTTATGATGAAAAAAGTTGACGGATGACAGAAAAGTGGCAATGTGCGAGTGTAGAATATGCTCCATTAGTTTCGAGCAAACGCTGGTGAGGGAAATGGGACGGTAATTGCTAGGATTTGTAAGGTCGCCTTTTTTTAAAAAATAGGAATTATTTTAACAACTTTCCAGTCAGAGGGGATTGATCCAGTGGAGACAGATTGCTGGAATATTAACGTTAGGAAAAGACTGGTGATATGGTTGGTACTTTTTAATACCTTAGCCTTTATGCCATCAATGCCACACGAAGACGAATTTTTTAAAGACTCAATAATTTTCACAATGCCGTTCCCGTCGAAAAGAATGTTTTCCATTGGGGGGTAATTAGACGGCGGCAACTGAGGAAGAATTTCAGGGCATTCATTAGTGAATACAGAACAGAAAGCAGTATTTAAAGCATCAGCAGTCTCGGATTCCGGAACAGGGGAGCCAGAAATGTCGCGCAGAAAAACAGTGCTAGACCCCTGGGGAATAATGCATTGCCAGAAGCGTTTCGGGTTAGTGTGTAACATAGAGGGCAGCGTGGTCGAAAAAAAGCCACGTTTGGCCTCTGCGACGTGCTTCTCGTACTGCTTGACAGCAACGTTATATTTCTCCCACTGGACGTCAGATTGGGAAGAGTTAGCAGAACCAAAGAGACGTTTCTTTTTATTGTTTAAACGTTTTAGCGTGGTGTTATACCATGGAGACTGTTTCCATTCACTAATTGTTATGGTAGGAACGTATCTTTTAATTAGGCGCAGAAATTCAGATTTAAACAGCAACCAGTTAGTTTCGAGTGGACGAAGGTGAAAGTCGGCCTCAAAGTTATCATAAAAGTCTGTTAAATCTTGGACCATGCTGTTGAAGTCGCCTCTCTCATAAAGCGTGAGTGTTTTTTTTTTGTTCTGGTTGGATTGGACGTGTGACATGAAAAAGTAGCATGCAATATCTTATGATCACTGAGACCATTCAGATACGCGATATCCGAAAGATTTTCAGGGTGTGTAGTTAATATTAAATCCAGAATTTCAGCCGAATGGTCTGTAGTGGGAGTGGGATTGTTGACAACTTGCGATAACCCGAATGTAAGACACGTGTTGACGAATTCACTGGCCATGTTAGTGTTTGTTAGTGTGGAAGCGAGATTTGACCAAGCGATAGATGGGAAGTTAAAATCACCAAAGAGCAAGATAGGCGTGTTGGGATGACTTAGTTATCTGACACAACGCATCGTGGAAAGCAGGCAAGAATGCGGAGTCGGCAGAAGGAGGGCGATAGCAAATGCCAAGAAGGATGCGCGGGAAGGATGCCGGTGCAACATAACCATAGCATTTCTAAAGGTGATTGTATCGTTATCGGTATGCAT
>JALIZH010014827.1:0-21753 GCA_030522465.1 Rhipicephalus appendiculatus | reverse complement strand
CCCCCATTGCGCATGCGCGTCCCCTTCCCCCTCTCTCTCCTCTCGTACGCTCCCTCCCCCTTCTCTCGCTTCGCAACGCCGACGCAGGCAGCGTCTGCTAGCGAGTTTCTTGATTGAAAAAGCACACATGCACAAGAGAAGACACGAAGAGTATACGAGCGCTATACATCGACTGAGTCGACTTTTAATCGGTCCAAGCGCTAAGACGGGCTAGTTGGTTGCTGGAACTCGCATTGATGTTAGCGGCGCCTATTAAAACAAGCAGTTGTTCCGTTTACGAATACAACTGATGAGCGAAGCTCCTTAGAAATGGGACGCACGCGGCGTTCGGCTCGCGCGGCGTTTCATTGTCCAGGCAACGGACCAACCATTGGGCGGACGACAGATTGAAGCGATGGTTTCGCGCGTTCGCCGGTTTGAGGGGAGTGGGCAGAGTCGAAGAAAGGGGGAGAGGGAGACTAATCTGGCTCAGTTTCGCATGCGTTCGTATTCTCGCGCTTTGCGCATCGTGCAGACGCCATCCGCGTTCCAACGCTCATAAAGCTCATTTATCCTCCCGCGTGAGGGGAAGACGCCACAGCTGGTAGCGTGCCAGGGAGCTTCAACGGCGCCGGCGACGGCGGGGTGCCGGCCTAAGGAGCGTCGCTCCTAAAAAACCGACTGCTCGCGCTGCACAACCGTTCACTGGCCACCCCGTACATATAGGCACTGGATCTTGACCTGCAAGGTAGTGCCAGTGGGAGTTTTGTCCTGTGCGTTGTTGAATAATAAAAATTCGCAGCGTGCGCGTTAACTAAAAGCGGACTGCGGGCAGGGTTGCCATTGGGTACATTTGGAAAGGAGCCAAAACTCGAGCTAAAAGTAGCCAAAGTTGCCATGTCGTTTAACTTTAGTGCCAAATTTGTAGCCAAATAGAAAAAAAAGAGCGATATTATGTATATAGTTGTTAGTATTCAACATTATACAATATCATTTTCAATAAGCAATAACGGAGTATAACGGGGACAATATTTTCCCTCTTGCTTAGTCTCCAAGCCGAAGGTAAGGTTGCCAGGAAATAATAAATTATTTTACTTTACAGGGCACCGGCATACAGTTTGTCTACAAAGATAGAGTTCTTGCAAAAGTAATTTCGTGCCACCCACTCAGCAGGAACAATAAACGTTGAAACTGTTTTTTCTTGACGCCCTAGATCAGGGGTCGGCAATCTCCTGCGGCGGAGGGCCAAAAGTTGCATGAAGCCGACCGGGCGGGGGCCGCATGTCAGAACCAGGGGGGGGGGGAGGCGGTTGCTAAATTGACGACTATATGCACAAAACTGACAAACACTCGGAGATTCTTGGATAAAGTCTTTCCCTGACCTGGTATTTCTACAAAGAATCTTTTCCCCCCTTTTTTTGACCTGTGCGAAGAAAGGAAGACATTACCTGGTGAATTATGAAGATGGGGGAAACCGGGGGACAACGCCAACTGGAAGCGATCTTTCTTTGTTCCTGTCTAACCCTATTTGAGGTTAAACCTGCCATATTGGCCTTCAGATAGGAAGTTGCAGGGGGACGGTGGGAGTTCTAACGTCGTTCCTGGGCGGCCGCATAATACTGCCCCGCGGGCCGCAGCTTGCCAACCCCTAGCCTAGATGAACAGTTCAGGCTTCATTTTATTGCTGATATATCTCTTTGACCCGCAATGTTTCAGTTTTAGAATCTGCCGTCAGCAGTGTGCTATATAGACGTACGTTTCTTTACATGCGCGTGCTCCTCTGTCTATTCAGATGGAGGGACGCTCGTTGGGTGCCTCGATGCGCTTTAGCCCGCTGGCGGGGGAAGGACACCTACGCGCATAGGCCAACACTACAGAAAAGCTTGCAAACACTGGTTATTCCTTTAAACTTGCTTGCTGTTTTTTCTTCAAATATTACGGTGAAATAGTGAGCAACGAAATGTACCAAAATAGAAGTTCAAGGTAGCCAGAGAGTAGCCATGGCGCCAACCTGAAATTTTTGCCGCCCGACAGGGTCGAAACGTGGCCAATTTGGCGCAAAGTAGCCACCAACGGCAACCCTGACTGCGGGTCTCTGTGTCCGAATCGGAGTCTTCTGTCTCTCATTGCCCATTAGCAGCGATTGGCATGTTCCAGTAGGAAACATCGGTTCATCACTGCGTTTTTTGCGCCTCCCCAGGTTTCTCTCCTGCGCAACGCTGCGATGAGCGCCAGCGTCAACGCCACCGCCAGTGTAAGCGTTAGCGCCCGCTGCTTCGCATCTACACATGGTTCCCTTTAGCGGGAGATGGTGTAATTTTTTTAGATGCGAAGCATCTCATGCTCGGGGCAATGTCCGTCCCTCCCGCGTCCCGGGTCCGGCCACTTTCATGAAGTAGGGAAGCACCCATTATGCGAACCAGAACACTAGTAATATGAAGGCCGTCAACCCTACCACAGTCATCAGAGTCATGGCCGAGAGCACAGAGAGGCTGCTTAGCAATGGCTAGGCAGGTGGTGGCTGTCGCCCAGGTTGACCCCATTCCTCGAGTCATGGCCGACAGCACAGAGAGGCTGCTTAGCAATGGCTAGGCAGGTGGTGTCTGTCGCCCAGGTTGACCCCATTCCTTAATCTTGCTTGCATGTGTTTGGAGGGGGGTTTAGTCCGTCCCTCCTTCCCGCGTCCCACACCACCACAGCGCATGCGTGCCCCTTCCCCCCTCTCTCCTACGCTGACCCCCTTTCTCTTCTCTAGGAATCTTCTACTCTACGGAGCGGCCCCCGCGTCCCACAGCGCGTCCCCTCTCCTGCGCTCACCTCCTGCCTCTACTCTAGGAATCATCTACTCTACGGAGCGGCGCCCGAGTCCCACATCCCCACAGCACATGCGCGTCCTCTCCCCCTCTCTCCTCTAGGAATCGTCTACTCTACGGAGCTGCTCCCGCGTCCCACAGCGCATGCACGTTTCCTCCCCCTCTGTCTCCTCTCCTACGATGCCCCCGTCCTTTCCTCTAGGAACCGTCTACGCAGCGGCGGGCACGACAGGTGGCGTGACAGCTGCATACTCCGCTGGGGGCGCCACGGTAGTTCCGCGGTATGAAAATGACGGAGCGCGCGCGCCTCATTCTCTCTCCTGTGCAGCGCCGCGATGAGCGCCCGGACCGCTGCCGTGAAATGAGAGCGGCGACGTTCCTCCCGCTCAAGCTAATTATCTCCCCGCTGCTTCGCATCCACACATAGTTCCCTTTAGCGGGAGATGGGGAATTTTTTTATTCTTTCATAAGCCCATGACCAATTTTTATCAGCTGTATGATTGCTTGCTGCGCCGGTTGTGTGATATAATTGCTGACATATGGTTACATGCTGACATGACATGGTTATTTGCTGCGGAGAAGCTACCGTTATTGCGTCTTACCGCACGGACTGTTTGATATCCTTACTTGCTGCGCAGTAGCACCCACTGTGATATAATTACTTGTCGTCTCAACTGTATTTTAGGGTTGCGTGCTTTAGCAACTGTACTTTTCTGCTTTGTTTCCGCATGAACTGCACAATAGCTACTTGTGGTGGCAACAGTAGTGGTCTGCTTTATTTTTGTCCTGACCGTGTTTTATTACTCTTGAATGCCGAGGCGCACACAGCACATTTCGTTGGAGACGAAACCATCCCTATTGCAAAAACCAGCGCCCCCAGCGTGATACCAGTACGTTTTTTGGCGCTGGATCGCACTGGGAACACTGGTACACGCTGGGATTCACTGGCACTTCGGTGAGCGCACTGGGACAGAGCTGGGTCGCACTGGTAGGGGCGTTGGCTTGGCCGCTGTGACGCTGGCGCGTACTGGGAAGCGCTGGAAACGCTGCAATTTTCACTGGAGTGCGCTGGTGCACACTGGAGCCTGCACTGTTTCTTCCAGTGCGGCATGCCAGTTTCTGAAGTGTATTCGGCGGAATGTTTCGGTATCTTTGAATATAGAATGTTTGATTCGATGGTACCAATGGATGCTACCCTAACAGGCAGGCCCGTAGCCAAAAAATTTTTTTCGGGGGGGGGGGGCACATGCTTATTGAAAGCCTTGAAAAACGCCGATTTTTATTATTTTTCCTCGGTAAACGCCCCCCTTCCATCCGAATTTCGAGGGAAGGCCCGGGCCCCTAGTCCCCCCCCCCCCCCCAACTTCTAGCTTGGCAGAGAAAGAGAATGATAAGCGCAAGTCATATATTATGTGATATATGCGAAATCACCGTCATTTTTATTTTTCCCTTTGGAATGCAGAAAAAATTGCGTTAATAACACAAAGGAGCCAACACTGATTATTTTGCTTGTTAGCGTACCTTTTTTTTCTTATTCACGCAGATTCAATAACGGCGTTAATTCTGGCGGAGAACGTAGCAGCGATGAATGCACGTTTTGTGCATGCGCCGCGCATATACCAGTCTGGCATCAGGGATGGGTTGTTGTAATGATTACATTTTGCAGTGTTTATAAGTCTGGAGGCGCCGGTCCTACCAGAAACAGCAAATCGTTACATCGCCGCACAGTTGGCGAGAAGCAATTGAGCTCTGGCTTGCAACCCCACCCAACGGAGGCCAGAAAAACAGCCGCCGTTCGATATCAGCACACCGGAAACGCATCTCTGGCACTGTTTGCCCTTCCACTTACTTCAGCTGAACTTTAGTTAACCATTAGAAAGGTTCCGAAGCTTGAATGCAGAAACTTCAACCATCGCAACTCAGCTGCGCCGAGACCGGCCCTACCCAGCGAGACTCCCAGCGAGCGTTAGGCCTAGTGTGCCGGCAGTGTCCGTCTACATGTTACCGGCGCTTCGCGCTTTAAGTACACGCAATTATAAAGCGTAAGGATGACTGTAAAGTACAGTTTGGACATTCGTTAACCTAAATCAACCATTTTTCCTTGTGTGCGGTGTCCGCACAAGGAGCGATGACCATCGAAGCGACGCGCTTTCAGCAACGCACACAAGCTGAAACCGAAAGCTGCCGGCCGCGCTACCGGTACTTCTCGTGACTCTTATGTAAGAACGCATAATTGTCAGTCAGTCGGTAATTTGGTACGCCTTAGTGAACTAACATAGTGACATATTCCTTTAGCGCATTGTATTTGTATTTATTTGAGCGGTTTCTTAGTTATAGGTATCCATAGAACTGCAAATCTGTACATTGGCACGCCCGCTGTACTGGCGTATCGTCGCTTGCGCGATAACACTACTCAATACTCAATCATGTACGCACCTGTTTGTCGAACTAGTCATCATAAAACCTCTGTAAATGTTGACCAGTAGCAAGAGCGAGAAACGGGTATTAAAAAAAAATCGGCAGTAACAGCCAGCAAACAGTGCCTGCTCTAGGTGTAGTTCATATTTTTCATAGTTAACATGTGAATTCTTAAAGAAACTTAGCGCTCTTGACATTATCGGCATGTCATCCGGTACCGGCCGCCGTTCGTTTGTGTCTAATAAAGACGCAGAATTGTTATTTGGAAAGGAAGATCGCGTCTATCGTGACTGTGCGACATGTAAACATGAAGCCGGACCGTGTGTTTGTTGGTTAAATAGTTGTTTTACGCACAGCTAAGCATGTGCCGGCGTGGCGTAGTGGGTAGAACACTCGGTTCGGAATCAGAAGGTGGCAAGTTCGAATCCTCCTGACAGATACTTTATTTTTTTTTTCATATGGCTTTTTTTTTCTTTTTTTTTATTGCGGTAATGCGTTCCATATCACTTCTTTCACTAATATATTTATTTATGGCACATAGGCACCGCTATTTCAACGCTGTAGAGCCGTATTGCGCGGGAGTACCAGCGCCTCCCAGTAAAATGCCGCTCCAGCGTCCCAGTATCCAGCGCGATACTGGGCCCATAATCCGGCATGGCACTGGACGCTGGTACCCAGCGGCGCTGGGTTTTGCGATAGGGATGGAATGCATGCGCATTACAAGAAGCGAGGAGGGTTCCGAAAGTGCGACCCACACGAAGCACACTACGCTAAGAGTTAAGCACGTTCGCAATGCTCTGCCGGTGAGAGTATTATCGCTTCATGAATGCAGGGGACGACGGAAAGTGCAAGGTCGACGCAAAGCACGATGTCAGTTGAAATCTTATAACCATTATATCAGAGGCTCAGAAGGCATCGTTGTAGCTCACTTGACAGGCAGGTTGGATGAAGGCAGCCAACAATTAACAAGAGTTTTTCGCCTTTAGGCTTTGCCTGTGCCTGTTGTCAAAACATTGAAAACTTAGCCTCGTGGGAGTAGGATTGTTTTCGTTCCTCGAAATAGTACGCTGAAGGAATGTCGAAACATTCTCTCTATTCTCCAGAGTGGCACTACGGTCACGAATCATTGCGAGTTGTAGCAAGAGCAGCACATGTTCAACAGAACAGCCAACGTCCCTAAAGTAACGTGCCTTGAACGCTCCAATGATTACAGCTAATTGAAAGGAAGCGGGCCTGAGAAGCCAACGTGACGTGTGATCTTCGCTACGGTATGTGAAAAGACAGGTGAGTAACAGCTCATGCGCATGTGCAGTTCGTGAGGACTGAAGGCACCTACTCGCACTGACAGGGAAGTTCCGTTTCTTTCGCCATTGCTCGCAATGTTTTAGCTACCTCCACCTGCCTTGAGTCTCTCATAATCATATCGTGGTTTTGGGACGTAAAACCCCAGATATTAATATCCACCTGCCTTATTAGTAAACCAGTCAATAGATTTCTGCCTTGGCACTGAAATAAAAGCGGTGTTTTACAAGTTCCATCGTCTCAGAGCTCAGATGTGATTTTCGGAGCAGCCAGTAGGACAACCTCTACAACTTGCTACGACAAACCACAGGCTATTCGTAGGCCAGTAAGCCAGAATGCGCGCAGCAGAGGTCATCATATACAGAGTAAACCCATGGTATCTTCAGCATGAGGAAGCAAACCGCTACCTAATATATGATTGGCTTGGAGGTTAACTGTTTCGCACGGAAGAGTAAGGTCATGATCAATCTTTACCAACTCTTTCGTGAAGGAAAACCTAGCGCTGTTACTGAAATGCTCCCCGTTATAAAGAGCAATATCAGTTGAACGAGCAGGTCAGCATGTTCTAGAAGCGCACCTGAAGTACTCGCTGCAGCTGGCCATGACGACTCTGTGCACGGGAAACTCTCCGCCGTCCGAGGTCTTGACGAGACCATCGCAGAGCATGCCCGAACCGCGCATGTCCCACAGTGCCTCCATGGTCTGCTGGCTCAGCATCTCGTCGGGTCCCATCCCCGCAGCTACCCGCCATGTTGACGGGGCCACGCCACCACCGCCGACAATTCCGGCCTGGCGTCGTCGTAGCCCAACAGCAGCTCTGCGTCGGCGCTGCCTTTGTTTTGTTTTGTCGCCTACGAGAGGCTGGCTCATACCCACAAGGGGGATTGGCCACACTGACTGCTATATAGGGAAATAATAAAGGCTGCGCAACATAAAAAAAGAGGATAAAATGCAATGTAAATGAAAGGTCAGATAGGTAAAAGGATTATAAAAATTCTATAAATAAAGATAGGTAAAAATTATCTGTTTTTTTTCCAACGGTCGGCAACAATAGCAGCGTAACCTTCCGGTTGCTTGTAAGAAGTTATGTAGCGCAGTAACCACAGCACTGCGGCTTGTGCCAAACTGCCCGGCTCCAAATGATAACAGGTTGGAGGTAGTCAGTGTTAAGCCCAGTTGACCAGTAGGGATTTCAAGATATATTCGGCGGAGTGAGGCGAAACGGCGGCATGAGAGAAGAAAGTGTTCTATTGTTTCTGGTTTATTGCAAATTACACAGAGGTTAATTAATGAGAAGCCAGATTTCTGAAGGTAATAATTTAGCCGGGGAACTGTACAGCGAAAGCTAGTGAGGGTCACTTCGCATTGACGTGAAAGGCATTTAGTGGTGTTCCATGAAAACTGCAAGTGCTTGAACTCATCAGATTGTATGAGAGCTGTTTGACTGTTTTTTAAAAATAACAAGCGCTTGAATCTTTCTCCTGTATTGAGAGGAAAATTAGGAACTATATTAAGAACCGGGCCATTTAAAGACGCCGTAGCGAGCGAGTCAGCTGCTTCATTTAGGAAAATTCCAGCATGCCCGGGGACCGACAAGAACCGAACCTCTGATAGGCTATGTGGAACAAGAGTCAAAAATATCCTGTGAAGATGCGATTGCTCAGCGGACGTTAAGGGAACACAAACTGATAATGCATCGGTAATAATAATAACTTTTCATTGCTGGGAATTAAGTTTTCTAATTGCCAAACTGATGGCCAGAAATTCTGCCAGAAATATTGGGGTGAAATCGGGTAGTCGCAGAGCAAAGGGCCAATTAAGCTGATGGGAAAAGATGCCGACTCCGGCCTTCTGAAGATTCTGCGTTGCGTCCGTAGAAATAACCAAGTGGCCAGGAAATTGACCGAGGTGATCCTGAAGAAGGCCTTCGAGAAAACGCTTCGGAAGTAACTTAGCATTGTTGGGAAAAATATCATCGAAAACTAAATTAAGCTGCAATGGACCCTGGTTTTGCCGACCTGCCGCGAGGAACGCTCACGCGGACGCATCTTCCACTTCTTCTTGTTCTTGGCAGATGGTTATGATGACGATGTTGTTGATGAAGCGGGCAATCATGTGGGTCAATGATGACGTAGTGAAACGAAAGCCCACAATTTCATTTCACGCTGTCGCCTCAGCCGATAATGGTTCATCCCTCCTTGACGTTGATAATGATGATCACTCTCGCACCTGGGCATGTACCCGCAAGGGATTATCGTCAAAGAAGCGGATGACGTATTTCAAATGAGTGAGTGAGTAAGTGAGTGAAAACTTTATTAAAAAGTTTGGTTGTATTGGACGGGGTGGGGTCACATACACAAAAAGCTCACAATTAAGCTCCCTTGTGCATTCACTTAATACGACTAGAATGATGATAATGATGATTGCCTGTATGTATGGCTCACAGCCCACTCTGGGGGGATTGGCCAAGAAACATTCTTTTTCCTCTCAGTCGATGTATTGATGCTGCCCCACCGCCCTTCGAACGCTTTCTGCACCTAACGTGGTACCGCACTGCCTTCATAGAACGGAGGCACGCCAGCTGGCTTTGCATTGCCACCGTGATCGGACCACCTTTGACCAAGCTACAATGCGATTTGATGACATCATCATTTGACGTGGTGTCACGGGGCGTAACAGTGACGTCATAATGGACTTCTAAAATTTTGGCGATCTGTGACGTCATATTATGATGATCATTTTTCGCATCACTCGACCCCGACGCCGCGGGACGCGAGACGCCACCGTTGCGGGACGGCGACTGTCAGATTTCGTGTTTGAAGTGGCATCTAAAGCTTTCGCTTTAATATGTGCGATGAAAGGAAAAGGGTAGCGTAAACAAACAAATGAATAATGTTGAAGCTTCAGCGCGAAAAGGTGCACAGCACACTAAAAAATTGAAGGACACTTTGTACATTCCAGTGTGTTCGGCGAAAGCTTGTGGCCATTCGACTGACTATGCCATGTCTTTGTCTTACACTCTCAGTGGGATGGCACACAAACGGAATGTGTGCGTGTTTTCTTTTTTCATTTTTTTACCGCGAATCGCAGCGAGACGCCAGACTAATCTGCCTCCGTTCGCATGCGTTCGTATTTTCTCGCGCTTTCCGTATCGTGCAAACGGCATCCGCGTTCCAGCGCTTAAATTGACGGACACTTTGTAAATTCCAAAGTGTGTTCCACGAACGCCTGTGTCCATTGAGATGGGGTTGGTCAGAATGGAACGCGATGCGCGCGTCTCCCTCCTTGCATGATTGGAAACTCTGGGCACAGCGATGCTACGCAAGCAAAGCGCGAGCGCTGTGGCACGGCCGCTACCGCGGCTGTGGAGTCCGACACGACCGGCCTCCGTTTGCGCACCGCGGCGGCCACTTGAAACCGTGCCAGGGCTCGGACGGAGGGAAGGACAGACGGGCGGATACATGCACGGACGGACGGATGGACGGACGGACACGGACGGATGGACGAACGGATGGACGGACGGATGGACGTGAGCATGAGACATTAAAGGAGCAGTGACATAAAATTTCAAACTCGAGATGTGGCGTTCACTTGATTGCTTGGTATGCATGAGTTTTTTTAGCGAAGTATGAATTGCGTCCGTGACGTAGAAGTTATTCTATTTCGAGCGCAAAGAGCGTACAAAGGCTCAACGGCGCGTTCATGCCATGCGACATCGACAGTATTATGACGTGTTGAGCGAGCTCCTAGGCCACGCCTCAGGCGCTGAGTAGGAGAGGAGGTGTGTGGAGAGGGTCTGCGCATGCCCAGTAAGGGTGGTCAGGCCGCACACCACCGGATTGAACTCCGCTCTAAGATGCTTCACATCTAAAAGCGAAAAGTTTGGTGCACCATAGCGAAACGCTACCCCACAACGCGCTCACGGAATATAAACGCCAGGCCACCGCGTTTCACTTTTTAAAGACGATAGTCTTTCTTGGGATACCTAAACGGAGAAATTTTGTCTGTCTGTTTCTCTGTTTGTCGGCACGTCGCACGATTCAGTTAGCTGGCCAAAGTTTAAGCCTCTGGGAGCAGTATACACTACAATTGACACACATGGCGACATTCACTAACTCACCAGTTATTACAACACATTCGTTATGCTTAGGCAGACGCAAACACGACAATAACCGATCAAAGTGCACCAGTACAGAACGTAGGTTTCAGGGAAATATCATTTCAAACAAGTAACACGCACGCAGCGTTCATATGTGTAGTTGTGACATGTCTTGCCAGCCAGCATGGCCCAAGCGTGCTTCTCCACCTGCCTCCCCGTCGCTGCTCGGTCCGGCGTCGACAGCAGAATCACTACTCTGAGGATCGAACCGAAAATGATTTGCCACGTCGCGAATCGCAGCTATTTCATATTCCTCAGTGTTTTCATCGTCGCTTGTGGACGCTGATGACGGCGGCGTCGACGATGGGGGTGGCGAAGACATGCTTACACGTGCGCGCCGAAAAAACGAAATGCCAGCTGAAACTCACGTCACCATTTCGTGTGACCACGTGATCAGCTGGGGCGTGACCACGGGAGGTTACCGCTTGGCAGCGCTGGCAGCGCTGAAAATTGGCGGGCTTTGCACCCGTCTTGAATTGCGTTCTGTACTGGTCATAATAATCATTACTACATATATTAATTCGTCCCTCTGTTGCATTATCAGTAGCGAATCGTGACTAGGGCATCGATTAACTGCACGTTGACGCAAAAAAGCGCGACATTGGTAAAGTTGATGTCACTGCTCCTTTGAAGGCTTTCGCCTTAATAAACGACGAGGACAAGCGCTGCGCGTCCTTTCTACGTCCGCTGTGCACCTTTTCAGTGCTGAAGCTTTAACATTATGGAATACCAACTAGCCCGCTCCCACACCTTCCTTCAGATGATGAACAATACAAGAGTGCTAGCAGATTAATTATAGATTATTTGCATTACTAGTTCCGATAAAGAAAAGAAGCTGCACACAATCTAAATGAAACGTTTGTAAAACAGTTCGCAGGCATTATGGCGGCATCAGTTGCAGCACTTAGGCAAATTACATTTACTAGTTTATCTTGGATTTTGTAGCACTTCGCCATGGTAACGCAGTTGTTGTAAGTCGTATGATAATCAATAAATGTTAACCCTGACAGTGCATACGTGTTGTCTTGTGTACGATGTCCGGCTAGGCTAGGTGCGGGCCGGATACCTCAAAGTGATTGCTTGCATAAGGGAAAATGTTGCAGGAAAGCGCGGTTGCTGAAGAATTTCCCAATGTGCTAAGGATCAGAAAGCACATGCTTCTACGCAGGGAATTTATTCGTGGTTGTCTGTTGCGGTTGACAAGGCACGAGCTCATGGGGTACATGAACCTTTGGTACAGAAGGTTCATGCTTGAGCATGAACCTTCTGTACCAAAGGTTCTATTTCAAACGCAACTATAGGAAGACGTTTTTATTTAAATAGTTAATGTTCACTTCATTATGCACTACTTCGCTGCACCACCCTTACATGGCGTCACCATCCCTATCAATAACATGCGGGAGGGAGTCGTTGGCGCAACGCGTTTAGTTGAACAAGAACTGGATGTACCGCTTTCGCGGCGTGGTAGCCACAGAATGCTTGAGCAGTAAAAAATTACCACAGCTTCCACTAACTCGCGGAAGGCTGGCTGGCAGCATAGCCTGGTGGGCACCTAGCTGGTACTGGCTTGGCTAGGCTTTTTCCCTCTTCCCTGTCTCTTTCCCACCCCTTGCTTATACTATACCATACGTGTCTAGCTTGCTCTTTTTTTTTTTTGTCTTTTTTATTGTGTCTGTGTCTTTCTATATCTTACTAGTCTCTGTCTGTTTCTTCTTCTGTCTTTCCATCTTCTGCTCTCTTTCTTTTCTTTTTTCCCCTCAAGTTGCCGCTTTTATCTGGGTCGTTATTTCTATCTTCCTCTCTTTGTAGTCGTTCTTTCGCCTTCTCTTTTTCCTCCCTTTCTTTCTACCTATTCCTCTCTTTCTCTTTCTTACTATCTCGTTTTTTCTGCCTCTTTGCACTCTTTCTCCCCTCCTTCTTTTCCACTCCTCCCCCCTCACTTTCCTTTCCCACCCCCTTGCGATTCTACGGTGTGCTATGCTCTGCTTTGATAAGGCTATACTCTGCTCTGCTAGAGCGCCTGCATAGCCGAGTGGTGACAACGTTGGCATTCGCATCGTGGGGCTGTGGGTGCGAATCTCGCCTCGCCAAGGTATTCTTGTTCTATGCTTCCACGATGCGGCGGTGAGGCTTGGCCTTCCTGTCCCAACGTGGGAGCGGCCCGCAGTCTTGCCCCTATAAAACGGGGTGAAGATTCTTCTGGACCCGAATAAATGTTATCTATCTATTCTCTCTCTCTACCCTCTTTCTCTCACCCATCAGAGTTCTTGCATTCCACGCCGGACAAATGGGCGCACGTGATGTGGGAGCGAAGCAGAAGATGAGAAAGAGGAAGCCGATGAAGAAGAGGACGACGAGAGCACGTGCCAATTCATGATGATGATAATTTTCCATCGACGACACACGGTAAATCTCGACCCCTAAGCGCTCTGCTTTAAAGTCTAGTGCGGTATTAAAGCCCATAAATCTTCGTTTTTTTTTTTTTTGCTGATGTGATTGCACATTGCAAGACGAGGATCTCTGAAGCTGGGCTATGGGAAAGGAATAGGAGAAGAACTGGTGAATTGAAGAACCCAATGAACGTCAATAGAAACGAAATGAAGCCTCGAGAATTTTTGTTTTTAATAACAAGATACGGGAACCACAGCGCAAGTTCCAGAGACAACAAAATATTTGCACGCGAGACAGGTGTGTTGTGTGTATATGTTTCGTCCTTGTGTCTTCGATTCGTGCTGTGCTTCTCATGTCGTGTGTAATCAACTGGCCCGACAGTGCCTTTTTAATAATTAAACAAAAATATTTGATCAATTGTCTCAGATTCACTACAGAGATGGCTAAGTGTGTACCGACTCAGACGAGCAGACGACTAATGAGATTTGGCAATTTATAGCTACCTTGGTGGGGTTAAGCCAAGGTAGCCAAGGTAGCAAGGTAGCCCATGTGCTTTTCCTCGGGATAATAGTCTGATGCTTTCATTAGCTGTGTCGAAAATAATGTATCGATGCCGTAATTGTCTGCTGTTTTTATTAGTTGTGTCTTGTAATGTCCTATAGCTTTTCCTGGCTTAATTGTCTTGGCCTCATCTTTTGCCTTAAACGAAGATAGACGAAGAGAGAAACGATGAAAGAGAGAGAGGGGGGGAGGAGAAAAAGATAGAAAGAGAGACGAAACGTGAAATAGAGAGAGTGAGAAGTACAGAAAGGAACGAAAGAGAAAAAAATAGAAAGGGCGAGAAACAGAAATAAATAGATAGAAAGAAACAAAGACAAAGAACAGATCGAAAAAAAGGAAAGAAAGACAGAAAAGAACGGAAGGGAAGAAAAAAAAATTAAGGCAGCTTCAGCCAAGTGATGCCAAGCCTGAATGAAGTGCGGAACTGGGCTGCCATCTTTGTTTCTTTCCGGCTTTTTTTTTTCTTGTTCTCTTTTTCAGTTTTTTGTGTTTTCTTTCTCTTTATTTCTATTTATTTCTATTTTTCTTTTTATTTCGTGCTTTCCTTTCTCGCTCTTTCTATTCCTCGCTTGCGTCCTCTTTCAACTTTTATACGTGGTTTGTGTTTTCGTGTTTCCCTAGCCATAGTAGTAATGTTCGCACTTAATATCATCATCAAGGCTCTCGTATCTCATTGAAGCGTGGCGTGCATCCCCATGATGTCACATGCGTGCCAAAATTTTAGTGTGCAAAAGTAACCAACCATCAAACACACTTCGTACCAACGTGACTTAGCGCCTTCGGACGTACCTAACAATTCGCGTTGTCTTGTTTAATACGTATTCACACCTCTAAATTATATCATGTGTAATTAGCAAAAAAAAAAGTTCACCGACGATTACTATCCTTCCTAATGCCAATTATGAGCGCAGCTTCCTGTTGGGGCAAGGCCAAGTACGTTTGAAGATTTGGCTTCCCGCAAGGTATTGTCTACGAAACAAATCGTAATTTTTTTGAAGTAGGACAGCACCCACTACGCCAGTAATCGTTTTTCTGCGGATAAGCGAGCTACCCGCTACATATCTGTAAGGTATTAGGTGGAACTTTGCCGATGCTGTATGTGGCTGATTACCATGAACAATTATGGCTGAGCCTTTTGCAGTGGGTGGGAAACATAAACAACACAATCATTGCTCAATTATCATTGTGTGATGATTGGTTGTTATTTTACTCTTCTGCCACGCTATATTAGGTTAACGCGATTCCCTGCCCAACATGACCCCTTTATAGGTTCTTTTTGCAAATGAACTTCGAGCACCAGCACGGCTCTGTGGTGGAATACTCGACTACCACGCAGAGGGCCCGGGTGCGTGTTTCCGTATCATATCCCCTGAGATGTATGGGGCGAATGCTGCGCCGCTATTGGCTGGAAGTGGTCACGTGATCTAAGCACGCTTCCGGTATTTTTTGTTTATTTTTGTTTCGCTTCAAGCAAGATGGCGGCGCCTGTGTTCAGTTTGTTTTGCGCTGAAGCCATACGCGTCGCCGAAACGTTAGAGCTTACGCTGACAAGTGTTACGCCAATCGTTTTACGATGGACCTAGTGGTGTATGCGCGGATCTTTCTACGATGGATCAAGTGGTGTGTACGCGGATCGTTTTACGATGAACCAAGTGGTGTATGCGCGGATCGTTTCACGTGGACTAAGTGGTGCTCAACATTAATCCGGGAGTGTGTACATGCCCCTTTGGCGTGCTCTATAACGCGACCTTGTGTTTGACACGAAGCAAGAAACGCTAGCTTGCGCAGCCGCGCTGAAGCCGTGCTCCGTACAGATTGAGCCGTGCGCCGCAGACATGAAGTGACGCCGCCGTAATATTTAGGCTTTTCGCTGTATATTTATTTGTCAGCGCAGCCGTGTATATACACGGCTGCGCGAATTATATTACAATGGACGAAGTGGTGCTCAACATTAATCCGGGAGTGTGTTGTGCATGCCCCTTCGGCGTGCTTTTATAACGCGATCGTGTGTTTGACACGACGCAGGAGACCCTAGGACTTAATTTTGCTCGCGTATGAGTGCATTCTCATTCAGCTACGATGCAAAAAGAGAAGGAAAAGACAGGAGACGCCTTGCGGATATTTCTTCTAGAGTTACTGTATATGCTACCTTTAGTCACAGAATGATGCACGCACTACTTGGACTCGCAGTACAGAAAGAACGACGTCATGATATTTGAGCACAGGCTCTTAATTAATGTTCAAGGTTCACTATTGACATTAAAATAACAATGCAAAATCCCATGCAATCCCTAAAAAGTGTTTGTTACCCCTTAACACTTGTCTAACTGAACAGTGCACTGTTTATTCAGATGTATACATCATTACTTGCCCAACAGCACATATTTCTGAAATAGAAACCAAATACAGGACATATATTTCTTAACGAGAAACCAAACACCAGCTGGAACCTCTTTGATTTTAAACTATCTGCTAATTTCTTCTCTATTATCATTTTACACTGACTGATACTTTCTATTCAATTACATGTGCCTAGTTTTTCATCAGGCTCGCTTATTACATCACTAAGTAAAGTGCTAGTACAATACATTGCTTGCTAAGGCTCAATACTTTGTTAAAGATTTGCTGTTTTATTGACAAAAGTATAATGTATAACGGGTTCTCGATGCAAGCCAAGAGATCAGTGAAGGTGCTCTCAGTGAGCTATTACCATCTGTTACCAAATAGGTATGTGTTTTCAAAGTAGGTTATAAGTTATATGGATGCCATAGTACTTTTTCTGGGGAAAATGTTGACAAATTTTGAACGAAATATACCAGGATGGTTAACAGGTCAGGCAAGCTCTTCAGTGAACAAATTACGAGACATTTGGCATTATTTGGCACTAACTAGTGTATTTAATAGACATATATATATGAGGGGTGGTTGTAGACATGCATTACTCATGCCAGGCTTCCTAAAAGGCATTTGTATCTTTTATTAAAGATAACAAGGTGCTCTATAATTGTCATGACATGATGGGCGTGCAATACACATTAAGATTGCTTCTAAATTTCATGCTTTTATGTTACCTATAGTGAATTGGACGATATTATTTCAGGAAGAGACAAGTCGACATGAGCACTACCATAACAAAGAGCTGAGCTTGCTGGTTCATATTCATGCAAGAGACAGGTCGTGCAAACACGGACACAAGAGAGAAATCAAGGTGCCACAAACGCCGACTAACACACAGCGGCAGAAAAGACAGTAGACATGCAAACTTGCCTATCCACACAGCGGCAGAAAAGCCGGCAGAAAAGGACACACAGCGGCAGAAAAGAAAGTAGACATGCAAACTTGCCTATCCTATCAATCCAGCAAATGTGGTGGTGTTTGTGAACGAAAACCGTTCAGGCTTTTGATTTCTACTTTATGCAAGTTAATCGGCAGCTGGCTGATGCATGCATCTTATCTTTACAGTGTCGAGTGTGTAAATGCACGACGAAATTTCATGAATGCGCAGTTTTCTACAGGCACAGGAATGAAGAAATTCATTTAATGGTTCAGGAATGGCATATTAATAACAATGGTAGCACAGGCGTGAGCCAACTATCGGTGAACTTAAATAAGAAATTAAATGTCTGAACAGTTGTCTGTCACGTAGATCACCACGACTGATGGGTATCACCTCTTGCCTGGGCATGCGCAGATAAGTTTCGTTTTTACTTCACTTTTCACCACTGTGCACGTGCACCTTTTCATTTGTTCGCTGGAAATTGCAGTGTCCAGACTTCTTTCATGTGTCCGTGTTTGCATTTCACATCTTTTAATTTTGAGCTTGTTATATGGCCTTGTGATAATTATAAGCTTGTGGTAAAGGTTCTAATTTGCACACCTTCAGCTCAATTCAAGCGCTTTGTCATATCTGTATTGCTTCGATGCTAAAATGCTGCTACAGTCCTTTTGCCCCAAAACTCTGGAATATGAAAGCATTTCTTATAAAACATTTGTATAGAAATTGCAAGAAATCCATGACTTTTTACCTTTCTCAGGAGCCTTTACGATGTAAAATGTGAAGCATTATGCTAAGCACATTTTAATAAAACAAAAAACGAGGCTCTCATAAGCCTCATTTATATGGCTAGATTCACATACATAATAAATTTACTGAAAGAATCTTGTTTCTAAGTTGTCCCATGTCTCACTAAACATTGGGCCACAGACATTACTTACTTTTCAGTGACTCTAAGGCCGGCTAGTGTATCTTCAAATGCAGAACCATGTACTTTGTCTTTTCGTAAGCCCTGTGCTCTTATTAAAAAAGTATATCTGCTGTGGTAGCTAAACAGCTATGACATTTTCATGGGTGGGACCAGTCCATCCAGTAGTTAGTGGCCTGGCTGTGAATACTGGTGGGTGTTGGGCAAGCAACATAAATGAGTCCCAAAAAAAACTAGACTTTGCATAAGTTTATTTGCGGTAAGTACACCAGAAATACATTTAATCCAGTACAATCAAAACTGTTGTGTGTGACCTCATAATTTATTGCAATAGTGGGAACAGCGTCAGAAAATATTCGGGGGGCCTTGGTGTCACATCGCGGTATGTTCTGCAATATAATGTTACATGGAATTTCCAGTGCAGTCTCCTGGCTCTTCCCTGAAAGTAAAAGCAGGAGCAAGACAAAGGCGATTAAAAGAAAACAGCAGACTGCAGGGTCTAGGCTTTCCCAGCACCAAAAACTTTGTAAGGTATTCCTCTATATTTTCGTAGTTAACTAGTACACCACAATCACGTACGGCATGGAACACTTCAGGTTGGTTCAACAGAAAGCAGCAGGTGAGAACCAACTGTGTAATGAGCTCAGAGTTAACAGCAGGAAGTGAACTATGAGTATTCAAGTAACATCAGCTACATCTAAGCCCTTGAGAACTCTCTATCGGTACTGATTTCTGTTGACCTGACAAAATATCAAAATGCGGTCGAAAAAATCACTATGAAAAAAAAAAGAAATTGCTCACACTAGCGCAAGTAGGTTAAAGATGTCAAGCCAAAAGAAAAACTGGTCAATGCAGAAAAAAATGCCACGCCTGCGTAGAACACGTAGCACAATCACAGTATATGCTGGAGAAGTGGCCTTCCATAGACCCTTAGTAAACTCTCATGGCGTGCCTACTGCAAGTACACTAGCTAGGTACCCACTACACCAATCGCCATCATTTTGCACAGTAACAAAGTACACACTGTGCATCTGTAAGGTGTTTACATAGCTTTCACACTTTATGTTGTGGCTGATGATAAGGATGAGGAATTATGGTTCAGCCCTTTGTAATGACTGGGAAGCTTTCAACTATCCACTCGTTAAGCAGTTCACACGGTGTGATGTCTTGTGCAATTCTGCTCTTGTTCCAAGCAATGTGACATCTGTTAACGTGATTCCTCACCTAACATGATGCCTGCAAGGAGTATTTTTGCGAAAAATATTGAAGCACTTGCATGGCTTTATGGCAGGATGCATGATTACCATATGGATTCTCTCTTTGATTCCAGCTCACTGAGCTTTTTTCTTACTAAAAATGACAGCTGCGATGGACCCTGGTGGCAGTGGCAGACAATATTGCCACTGAAGCTGGCTATTGTTGTGAGCTCATAACAACTCACAGTGCACAAAGTATCTTTCTTTTGAGTTTAGTTATGACACAGCCGGAAATCATATGACCTACCAATGAAGAACAGCTGTGTGATACGGTTGTACGCTTATCATTAAAGAAATGACATACTTTGGCTGTCATTAGTGCACAACTTCCTGCAAAAGCACATTTTCTTGGACCGAATTAGTCATTTGCTTGCAGCAAGTTAGGCAGTGAGGCCATTGTTTGAATCATACTTTTGAGCACCAGTATGCCTCACAGTGTATGCTATGACCAACCTTCATGAACTTGTTGAAATTGACAACTTCCTCATGACGAAGACAGAGCAACACTTTTTCATGAGGCTTGCTGGATGACGAGGCGAATCTGATGAGCCTTGACAGAATCAAAGCTGGCTGCTGTCTGTGCAATCATGCACAATACAGGCACTTTTTCGATGGCCTCCGATGGGCACACGGCAATTTCAGTTCATCTCAGCTGGATACTCTCTTCAATTGGGATGCACTCTCTAAATTATAAAGCAGATGTAAGTTCTAACTTTTTTGAAAACCTCGGGTGCGGAGTACCGCTTGGATGTGTTCCCTTGAGTCTCCCGCCATCTTGAATCGTGCCCCCTCAGCCCTCTCGAGAGAGACAACAAAACCACAGCTTAGTGGCACTTCTGCTTCACAAAAGGTGTCGCAGAATGTCCCTTACTGGTCGCACACGGCCATAGGTCGGCAAAAAATTTAGAGCTCACTCAGACTCACTCATAAAACATACCTCGCCCTTAGGGCTCACTCGGACTCACACTCACCGATGTTTTGCTCAACCAGACTCACTCGAACTCAAGCTCACTAAAATTTTCCTCAATCGGATTCACTCGGACTCAAACTTACCAAGATATTACTCACCTGGAATCACTCAGACTCAGACTCACAGCTCGATCTGAGTCTGAGTGAGTCGACTCATGAGTGAGTTTGCCGACCTATGCACACGGCGCTCAATCTGCAACTTGTTTACGCGGTAACCTTGTGGCTGGCTGCACACAAACTGTCTCTACCATGCTTTTTCATTCATGCCATCGCACTGAGCCTGTACTATTCCAAGTTGCTTGTATGCTGCGTTTCACTTTGAACAGTACCGCTTGTGCTTTCCCTTACTGCTTGTCGCGCTTGTGGAAGAGAGACTAGCTTTTACCCCCTGCTGTGTATCTGTGCTGAGCTTGTGCTGCACTGATCGTCAATTAAAATGACACCAAGGCTATGGCAGACCTTTTGCAACTTGAGCTGAAGGTACACACCACATATGAGCAAAAACATTGCCAAAAACATCTCGTACTAATACCTTCATGATAAACGGTTGCTTAACGCCTGATGAAACAGAAATATCCGACACCTTTAATGAACACTTCAAATCAGTCTACACACGCGATAACTCACGCACGCCTCATTCTGCTGCATTTGAAACCTTGCCTGCCATTGGTGATCTGGAAATTAATGAGACCGGAGTGTTTGACCTTTAGACAAGAGAAAATCCTCTCGACTAGATGAAATACCTAATGCCTTTTTTAAAAGGTATGCGCAGTGGTCGTCTAAATTTCTGACAGTTATATTCAACACATCTCTGTCATCAGGTACGTTGCCAGATGACTGGAAACTGTCCAAAATAAGGCCTTTATTTAGAAGTGGGAACAAACAACTCATTACAAATTATTGGCCAATAGCTCTAACCTGCTCATGCTGCAAGTTATTAGAGCACATCATTCATAAACACATTACTGCCTTTCTTGATACTCATTCTATTCTCTCAGCCGCTCAGCATGGCTTTAGGCGAGGTTTTTTCACCATCACCCAGCTCATTGAAGCAGTTCATGATTTCGCCTCGGCTAATAAATGACCAAGGTCAAATTGATACAGTGTTCTTGGACTTCGCCAAGGCATTTGACAAAATCTCCCACACAAAACTACAAGTTAAGCTTCATGGCATACAAAAAAGATATCCGGCTTTGTAATTGGCTTCAAGCTTCCCGATATATCGGCAGCTTATGCTGTGTGCACAAGAGTAAGGCAAAACCAAGAGTGGTTTTTTATGTAAACATAGCTGTCTGTGTAAGCACACAAAACTGCCTGCACACAAGCACTGCATTGACCATTCTTTTCAACAAAGGCTCACTGGGTGCTGCTATAATCCCCCTCTGGGATATTGCAAATATGCGTGACCCTTCAGCAATGCTTTGCCAAGACAACTGCACCAGCCTTTGTACTGCTGTGCAAGCCCATAAATGAACATTTTCGGCTAAACGTGCAGCACGGCAGAGACTACGGACAAGGAAACAGATGAAACAAGCGCTGCCTCTCAACTGAAAAAATGCATTGAGTGTGCAAACAAAATATACATTTAAGTCACATGGCATGTACCATGTAGACGAGAGAAACAGGGGGCACAGGCCATTCAAAAATTCTATTTCCTTTTGATGCAGTGCAATAGATGTTCAGCTGACACACGAAGCAGAATC